>MNCI01020454.1:376020-424091 GCA_015680685.1 Gnetum montanum | reverse complement strand
AACATCCTTTGCTAAAGAACCCGTGATAAAGGGTTCCTCGTCTCCTATTTCACTAAGGACGTGTGGGGCTTTGCCCTTCGGAAAAGTATGTTGAGTCTCCTGCCTTAAGTCTCTCATACGTTGGGCATCTGTGGGATAATAATCCCTCATGTCAAAATCTTCCACAATGCATTCAGCGTAATGTTCTTGCATGCCAATCTGTACCAAGGCACGGAAAATCTTGTGAGAGATTTATCAATCTAGGGGTAACACAATGTTACCTTGCAAATCTCTCCACCGCAGTTGTTCGTCCTGATGGAGAATAAAAGTAAAGTTGGGGATATACTCATCGGGATGAGTATATGTCATTTTATATTGTTGAGGAACTGGCTAATTTTGGTTATGTTTTTTATGTTGTCGACTGTCTCGTGTATGGTCCTTAGGTGGTGAGTTGCTCTGATGAGAAGAAGGCATTTTTATCGATGTGCTAATTTTACAGTTATATAATTTTTATCTTTTGATTAACTTGAAGGTTCGTTAAGGCTCACAACGATGTGAGTGATATCCCTTATGTTCAATTCGGCGCACAGACACTTAGTCCTTGGCAACGGCACCAATGATGAGTGGCGAGGTACCCCTACACTCAACCATACGAAACGAGCATAGCATGCGTGATCCGGTCAAACTACGCAGACTAAATGCCTCAACGCCCCATGAAACACTTGGGGTTAATCATTTGTTGTCTTCCCAGACTTACTTGTTGTTGTCACGGTGTATGGTTAAGTAAGTCCGAGGTATATGATTTTTATGGTCTTTTATGGTTTTTTCTCCTATGCTAAAGGGTGAAGGGTTGAGAAAGCTAACTAACTCTAACTAATGTCCTAATTCTAAATTAACTAGCGTCAGCATCCATTCCCACTTACTGTACACACCCTAAACTATGCAACTGTGGCTACCAAACGCTAATCGTTACTGGGATCACCACACATAACACACGTGCTCGAAGTGGTCGTACTGAGGCACCTAACTAGCCTAAGCGTGATGAGTAGTCTATTCCTTGACTAGCCATACACATCTGTAGATGCTCGTAATCAAGTTGTACTCATCCCGCATTCTAGGAGTTGAGCATGAGAGAGACTAATCACGATGAGTAGCCGATTCCTTGGTTAGCCGTACACATTCGTCAATGCTTGTAACCAAGTTGTACTCATGTCACGCTAATGCATGTAATAAACGATAGGTAATAAATAACAAATAATAAATCCTATTCCATGCACTACAAGGTTTATCCACAAAGCTTGTCTTTATTGTCGTACACAACTTGCGTTCAGGTACAAAGCTGCTTGAATAAAGAGCCGTTCACTTGGGGACTCCTACTGTGGGCACATGGAAAATATTCTATCTTTGGAGTGATCAAACTGCCAGAGTTTCCCTAATTTAAGCCTACGATGGGAAATAAGGGGAGTGCCGCCTCTTATTCATAGATTTGGCGACGGACGGCGATATCGCATATGCGATATCGTAGGCGACGACGCGATATCGTGTACGCGATATCGCATGGGATGTGATATCGTGGCCTATGCAATATCACGTCTCATCAGTAAAATTGTTTGAAAAATATATTTTCAAATTGTCCAAGTCTAAATATTATGATCACTATATTTTTTCTTCATTGAATAGAAAACTTTATAGTAATTTGCAACTCATTATGATATATAAAACTTTCACTTATACTTTTGAGAGCATTCTACTCTCAAATATCTATATGTATTCATAATATCAACTTTCTTATTATTTAGGTGAAAAGTGTGATCTCTCTTATCAGTAGTACAAATTAGCACTTTTATTTTTTCAACATTCACCTTTATTTTTGTATATTTACAAATTTTTTATAGTTGATAGGACATCACTTCTAACCCTATTTATAAATTTATTATTAGTGCAACATCATCTACAGAGATTAAAATCATATCCATGACTGATCCACTCTAATAGCATGATTTATAGGTTCATTTTTAATCCACTCTTCTAGTTCATTAATAAATATGTTACTTTGGTATAATCGTTATATATATTTTGTATAGCTTGAATATGTCATACCTTTATATAAATTATGCTAAAGTGAGACTTGACTTCTTAAGCTGTTATTTGCTGATTGATGATTATGAGATTGAAACTGAAACTGAAATTTTACTACATCATAGACCCTTTGGATCTATTAGATGGTAGAAACATACATGTTATAAGTTTTGAAAATATCATTAAGAAAATTACCAAGTGTTCATAGTAACATTTCGAATGGATTAACCAAATTTGCAATTATAACATCTCATCTATGTCTAATGTACTCTAATATAGGATATTGTAAGAAAATGTGATGTTCATCTTTAATGCTAATTATATTACATAGTTAACATATTTATTTTTCATGAGGAAATTTAAGCTACCTACCTATTTTTCCTCTTAGATGATGAGATCCTATTTGTGCTCTGCTAATTATCACATCCTAAAATTAACCATATATAAATTTATAAAGTAACTTACGAGGCATGATTAAATTCCACGTATTCCATATGTAAAACTTAAAATCCAAAATTAAATCATTGGATAATCTTAAATCAAAAAGCATAAACCTTAATAATCAATTAGCATACTTGAATAAATCATAGGGAAAATCTATACAATATTATGCTAACATAATAGGCACAAATTCTTAAGCTACAAGTTACAAAAGATACATAAGATAATAACATAACCTATATTACAATCCCATAACATCACTCAATAATCACATTAATGTTTGAATTCTTTGACTACAAAGTATCCTTGATCACCTATGTTCCCATAATGTACTCTAATCTAGCACCCACATTAACTTAGTACTTCATACAATCCTTCTAACTAAAATCATGCATGAAAAAAATGCATATTTTAGTTAGAAGGTGAAAAGGATTACAACACATTTATCATAGAGGAAATCACCTTGATGCCACCTAGAACAAGTTGGAAGATGGGGCCCATGTTGCAAACTACACTATTAGAAATAGTAATAGTTATGATTAACTTAACCATTAATGTAGAAGTTATCACATTAACTTTACTATTAATGCATTAGTTATTGATCAATTTGAGATTTGCATTAGTAGTGATATTTTATGAGATATTGCATCAAACATTAGAATAACTATAAGATTGATACTAGCTTTAGATAGTTTTCATGCAACATAAGAGTAACTCTTAGGTTAGAAATCCTCATGCATGTCTAAAATAACTATTGGATCATGTTTGGGCTAGTATCAACCTTATAGCTACCCTCAGTTCATAGCTACTCACTATTTCCTAAGGATTCTTAATGTGGGCTATACATCACTAGGTTAACAAAATTCTCTAGATCAACTTTATCATAACAATATCAACTAGACAACACACCAATACATTGACAAAATTCTCTAAATCAATTTCATGGCAAAGACCTACTTGTTTCCACAATAGTATTAATTTTTCATAAATCTTGTTAATTTAATCAATCCTAAAGGGTAAATTTCCTAGCTTCAACATTATGAATGCATCTACACATGTTTTGAATACTAGCTAGTTGTTGTTGTTGAAGACCACCATTGATATTAGATGTTGTGCACGTGTTTTCACTCTAGAAAATGTGTAAGAAATCTATTACAATCTAGGTCATGAAGCACCTAAAAATCACTATTTCCACTACTAGTGAGAGGATATGAAGCTAGGAGAAGGAAAAGTCAAAATGTAAAACTTAGAATTATGAAATTGGTGAATTATAAAAAGATTTTGGAAAACAAGGGTTAGATCAATAATACATGTAATATGATTAGATCAGTAAAGTAAACCATCAAAAAAGAATAGTAGATGCAAGAGGATAAGCTACTTATCATAATTGATGGAATTAAGAACATTTCCTTTGAAAATTCAACATACTTTGCCAAGCAAGAATAGGTTTAGATTTGAAAATCATTAAGAGATCCATTGCATACAGCCATAAGCAAAAGGATGAACGAGAGCATAAATCATAATTAATGCTAATTAAGCCACATTTACAAAGTATTTATACAAACAAAAGGTATTTTTGGGAAATTCTAAGAATAAGGAATTAATAATCTATTTTCTAAAATCAAGTAACATGTATCCATCAAAAAGGTCCAATGGTTCGCTAGGAGTCATGTTACTAAGATAACATGGGAATAAGCTCATATGCCTAAAACTCAGTTACAAGATATAATAAAAGAATAATCGGAATAAAACCAAAATATTTATTTAATATCTCTCATAATTATATTCTTACTTTATTCCAAAATCTTAGAATAAAATAAAATATGAAAATATAAATAAAACCTAAATAAAACACCAACAATGGACCACCACCATAATTCCAATCTATTTATTTACTAGAGGTACTAATCATTAGCAAATACTAAGACATAATAATCAAGAAAAAAAATACAAAATAATAATATTTTCAAATATTTAGTAAGAGTAAATTCCAAGATCTAAACATTAAGAAGCATATCATCAAAACATAATAAAACATGTGTACTTATCAAGATGTCCAAGGGTCAAACCTTGCTAATACTTAAATAGTTGTTGCAAGATACATTATACAAAAACTTATAAACAAATATACAATGAGATACCTATTGACTATTAAATTACTAGTGCATAAAAATATATATATAAATCAGGAGTTAAAGGTTCAAATCTCAAATTGCATAATCATAAACATAATTATAAGAAAGATGTTAGAATACATTAGCATAATCCATTAGCAAGATACAACATAATATAGACCATATTATGTTATGATATACCCTAATGGTAATGTACCTTAGTATAAGAAAATAATTAACAAATTTAAAATTCCAAGTTTGAAATACTATGGTGTTACACTAGTTATATATCATAAATGATGAATAATAGTAACAAATAATTTTTATTTCAATTAAGACCTCCGCTAATACTATTCAAATAGAAATGTTTTTTTCCCTTCTATAGTTTCCCAAAGTTTTTGGAATATTGCTTGTTTTACTAATTTTTGAATTTGGTTAGGATTAGAATACAAGATATGCTCTTAAATATTCCATTTATTAAGTCATAAAACTCTTCCATAAGCCATCCTTTATCATGGGTTTACATCATTTTTATTAAAAATATTTATGTAATGAAGATGTAGAGATTATGCATATAGGCTATAAATTAATAAATAGCTTCAATCACTAATGATATCATCTCTACTTAAATAAACATAATATCATATTATGTCTGTCATTTTACTTTAAATTCATTGAGTAGAAGAAAACTTCTAAATCTCTTCTATCTATTTCTAATATTTATTTAATAGAAAAGGATTCTGTGTAACACATCCATAAAGAATAGTGGGTTGTATAGTAGTATGATAAAGTTATTTTTGATTATCTCAAGCTAGAATAAATTTCTTTTTATATTTAATTATTAAAGAAAATAAAGATTTAATACCACTTACAACTCTTTGAGTAATGCACTGATCTCATGTATAATTGTAGGAGAATTCTAGGACAAAATATTTGCAAGAGGAAATTATGTCCATATGTTCGTATCCTATAGTAAATTTGTACATCTAATTAGTGATGAGTGATGAGTAATCCCTATGCTTAACCAAATGAATCATAATCATGCACTAGCAATTTAATTGAATTTCGTGGACTTAGCTCCTAAGTGTACCTATAGATAAAGATGGTAACTTAGGAAAATATGATTATTGTCTTCTTAGCTCTCACTTGTGTAGGCTCGTATGTATGGTTAAGTATGAGATAAGGCATATGATATTTATTTATATTTATATTTATTTAATCCAAGTGTGGATGAGAAGATAAATGGTTGATAGTTAACTAATCTAGATGTCTAACGGTCCTAAGGCTAACTATCCTAACATAAGTATCTAAGCCCACTTACTATACACATCATGAACTCATATCAATATTATTGGGTCCACCAAATTGCCACTATTGGGATTACTAAGCATTAAATGATATCCCCAAAGTGGTCATACTTATGTGTTCATTATTGAATGCATTAATTAATTAAAATAAGAATATAATGTATATTATTGATAAAGTGCAAGTAAAAAACATTAATCTATCCCAAGTTCTATAAGGAGTGATAAGAATCTTATCTTTATTACTTGTCACATCAATGTATTCAAGTACAAGATGCTTGCATAAAGATCCATACAATTTCTTGAGTTCCTACCATGGGCACTTAGAAAATATTCTAACTTTGGAGAAAGAAAACTGCAGGAACTCAGCTACACTAATGACATAACGTGCCATAAATGTGGTGGGTACGTGCATTCATATAGGCTTGACATAACACTACATTGATCCATCTTTCCATGAATTGATGGGGCTATGTCAATGGGGTTGTGTCGATGCAACTAGTTGATGATTCATCATACCTCCATGACTGAGTGAAAACTCATCCTTGAGTAAACAAAAATAGGATTGAACATCTTACAAAATTGGGAATGTATAGAATTATTAACTGATTGACTCTAACTAACTGACTAATTCTAAGTGTCAAATTGTATAGAGTTACAAAAATTGGTATCCATGATAACAAACTTGGATACCATTTAAAAAATTGACAAGAGGATCTATCTAATTGCTGAAGACAAGGTGAAGTTCAAATAGTGCCAAGAGGTGGAGGATCTTAAGGTGTTGAAGGAGCTTTGCTAGGCTCTGGCACTCATTACAATGGTGGTGGTTGAGGCTATCTTGCTATGACTACTGCTTTAGGAAGAAGTCGAAAAGCATCCAACAATCTTTCATTTTTTCTTCTTTGCCTCGTGGGTCATTTGTAGCCCATGTGGCTTTGTTGATGTGCACTGGTACATGGATGTCCCATGGGCAAGGCATTGTAGGAAACAACTTCTTAACATTTATGAAACATGCTATGAATTATTTCTATTTGATGTCAAATGTCTTGACAAGCTTTTATAGCTCATGGTAATCATTCATTCTCTTATCTAGGTCCTTAACAAACAATTGTGGATTAGTGAATTAGCTCCTAAAGACTTCAAGCTTCACATTGGCTATCTTCAAATTTTGTTTAGTCTCTTTGTGATGCTTGAATTCAGCCTCATAGAGGAGGTACAAACTGGTCACCTATTTTTCTAGCTCTATCATGTTGATGTCAACCTCGCCCATGGTAGCCACGAGGCCTTGATCAACAACATTTTACCATTTTGGGCTCTCTAAAATAATTTTAAAGAATTGGTCCATGTAATCTTAACATTACTCTAAGTTAATATACCATGTAAAATATAAAATATGGGGCTTTGAGAGTGAACGTGTAACCCGCAAACATTGTTGAAGATGGCCATAGACTACTTCTTCTACGATTTTGAAACCATAGAACCACCTAGGGTAATGAGTTTGAATAATGTGGCACTGTAAACAATGTGGTGTGGTGGTGCTGGATGGTAGCTAGGAGTTATGTTGTAGATGTGGAGGCCATTCATGGTGGTTATGTCGTAATCATTGGTGGTGGGTGGTTATGTGCCAAACGTAACTAATGCCATGAAAATGGTGGTGACTAGCAATAATAAAAGGTATCAATTAGCTTAGGCTTAAAAAGGAGATTCGAGGGGGAGCAAGGGCCAACTAGAAAACCAATAGGTAGTGGTTTCTTATTTTTCTTTGAGCAGACACACTTGACGAATAGGAGAAGTAGGCATGAGCATTGGCAATAGTGGTGACATAGGGTTCATGTGACTACTAAAAATTGTAGGCAAGTAGTAGATAGTGATACATGTTATAGGCATACATGTAGGCTCGACATCAGAGTAGAAGGTGTGGCGTTAGGTAGGTGACGCATGATGGAAACAACAGCTGTGCATTAGACAGTGTGATGGTAGTCATCATGATGACATGGTGATGGGTGGCATGCAACATCGATAGTATCTCCATGTGACAGGTAGGTGATGCAACTCGCACCTGCAATTAGTAGCCCTCTTCTAGCTGATGACAACATGATAGTAATGGTGGTAGATGACATCAGGATGACATGATAGTTGTTGCTGCATGCTTGCAACAGGTAGAGTGGATGCCCAGACAATGGAACTAGGTGCATGGGGTTTTGTTTTCTCCTATTAATAGTAGGCCATACTCATGGTAGTAGAGGCTGCAAGGGCTAGCTAGGAAAACCAACAAGTAGCAGTGGTTTCATTATTTTTTATGCTGTAGTGGGAAACTTTCTCTCTCTCTCTCTCTTAGTGTAAGCATATGCATGGTAGGTGGCACCAATAGCCTCTTGCTTCCTCTTGGTCCATGTGACAAGCAAGAAACCTCCCTAGTGGCATGTGATAGGTAGACGATCTCCTAATGCAATGATGTCAATCATGATAGGAAGCTGAGCTTCCAAGGAAGTGGTGACGATTGTGATAGTGATAATGGTGCACATGTAGTAGGTGGTTGGTGGGTGCATCTCACTATTTCTCTCTCTCCTTCTTTCTCTTATGATGATGATGTTACAAGTGATGTACATACAAATACTAGTCAGTAGTGGCAACTACAGTGGGTAGTTAGTGAGCACCACCATCAACGACAAACCAGCAGTAGTAGTGGGAGACTAGGGAAAATTTAATTTTTTAGTTAACTATTGTATTTTTTTGAAGTCTTGAATTTTAAGAAATTTATTCAAATATTCTAATTTTCAATTTGATTTAATATTTTGAAATGTCACATAGCCCTCTCCAATTGAGACTATTTTTGGGTTTTCATATCCATATGGGAGGTGACCTAGGCAATAGTCTTGTCAAATGAGTTCTTTTTCTACTGTTGTGCATCCAAAATTTATGCATCAACACCTTTTTGGCACTAGGAGAAGGGCCATTTTTCCAACCTTTCTTTTCCATTTTCAAAAATTATCAATTTTTTCCCTATTGCAATTCCTATTTTGTTTTCATTTCCCAAAAATTTCATTTTTCTTATTTTGGTTCTTGTCTGAAAATTTTTGTTTCCTTAAATCTTATTTTCCTTTCTTGAAAACCTATGTCTCCAAACCCTTTATTTTCCATCTTTTTAAAAAAAATTTGAAGTTTCCTTTTTCCTGAAAGTTTTCATTTTCTAAAATCCCATTTTCCTAGTCCCACTTTTTTTTAGATTTATGTTTTGGCATTCCTTACATGAGTCCTAACTTTGGTAAGGTAGTTTTATTTAATTATTCAATTTTAAATTTATTTTTCTAAAATTTTTCATTTATTACAATTTCATACATTTATTTTTTTCTTTAAAATTTTTTTAAATAGCATATTTTAGTTTTTTTTCTTTGTCAAAAAAATTATTATTGTAATATTTTTTCCTTTTACTTAATTTTATAGCTTTATTTTAACATTCATATTTTGTAAATTTTGTTTTATGACCACACTCTCCTTTGCCCGTAATTAACCAATTACCCATCACTTTACACTAAGGAAACAATGAGCTTTACACTTTCCAAGTTCCATCCCTAGGAGAACTAGAATTAGGATGGCAGCCAATCAACCCCTGGCTCCCTTAGTGGGCAACCTTTTCAACTTCACCAATTATCATGACATCCCAAAATCACTCTAAAATGTAAATTTATTCTATGGTCCCACAATCCCTACTAGTGATGCCCACCAACATATATAATGCTTTGAAACCTTGCTAGGCATCCATAACATTGTACAAAATGATATACCATGTAGGGTATTTGTGAAAAATTTTAGGAGCAAAGCCACCCAATGGTTTTTGATGATCTCTAATGCCTTCATTGACTTGTGGCAAGAATTCAAAAATAGGTTCTTACTTCAATTCAACAAGTTCACTAGCCCAACCATATCATTAAGAAATTTTACAAGCTTAAGGAAAATACCTAGAGAAAATGTTTGGGACTACAACTTAGGATTACTCCATCAACTTGCCTATGTGCCAAATGAGATTCATCCACAACCTAATGGCATCCTTTATTTTTACTTGTCCACCATTGATCCATTCTTTGCCTATGCCATCAAATCTAATCTCGATATAATAAAAATACAGGGAGGGATGGCTAAAGCCATTGAGTTAGAATAAATTACCCTCATGAACAACATTTAAACCCAATTCAGAATGATGAGCATTAGTAATCCCATGAAATCTAACCCTCCACCTCTACCAACTTTCCCAACAACCAATACTATGTTTCAAACTCCTTACTCCTTTTAATTGACTCAACCTTCAAATAATACTCTCTAGGTCCCACATCTTCTTCATTCCTACCATCTAACACTGGTTTGAATGATGACCAATCAAAGGCCTTAATTCAATCCATCATAAACCCAAATGCGATATCTAATCCTGTTGAACCCCCAACTCAAACTCAAAACCAAATGACCCAAATGTTAACTTCATTGTAGAAAATTTCAAATGAAGTAGTTGAATTAAAGTAGAACAACCACAAAGGTTCCATACAACCAAAAAAGCCAAGTTCATCAGTCAATGATGATTATTGTTGTCTCCATAACATGAGGCAACATTCTGAGAGGGCTTGTGCTTAATTCTTAGCATTATATGGTGATAATGCCTAGAGTCAAAAAAAAAAAAATAGAAAACCCTCTGTTATGGTCCTTAATGTACCTCTTGAAATAGAAAATGAAGAGGTTCCTCATTAGACCAAGTTCTGGTAAGTAACCCCAACCCACATAATAGTCATTACTGTAGACTTAGTGACATTGTGAACACCACATAGCAACAAACTAGGAATAATCCTTATACATCCCCAAATAGAAGAGTTCCTAGTCAAAACAATACAAACAACCAAATCGGGCCATCTCAAGTAAATGCCTTACAATGGCCAAACTCCCCTTCTCTACCTAGAAGAGCCCCACCTTAATACAATTGTGTATGCATGCTTCTAAGTGTACATCTTGGAAGATAGAGATATAGTTTCTTAGACATGTGGTTTTAAGAGTAGGAATATTTGTCAAATCCTTTAAGATATTAAGTATTAAGGATTTTTCCATTTCAACCATAGTAAATGAAGTTATAAGTTTCTTGGGTATAACAGGATATTAAAAGATATTTGTAAAATATTTATCTAAGGTTGTAGCACCTCTACATAAGTTACCTAGAAAAGATTATATTCCTTTTGGTCATATTGTATACACTTTTCAGTCTAATAGGAATAGAGACTAAATGTAGTATCGACATCATTCCATATGAATTTAAGCATCAAACTCTTCAAATATAGCATTGAAAGACATATTCCAAACTCTTGGAGGTTTCTAGGGATCATTTGGATTCATAATCCATCTTATGGTCTCCATTCTGGGTGATTCTAGAAAAAATATAAAATCAAAATTTGTCTATGGGAGGTGATGTAAATTTTAAACTAACTTTCCTATGATATCTAAAGGTGAAATTCCTCAGTAAATAGCTTTTTAGAACTCATTTTGGCCTTTGTATACCTCTAATGAATTTTTGAAGTTGTATCCTAGCTTTTTAGCTTCAATTTCAGCAACTTTGAAAATTTCAAAAAACTGCTAAAAATTTTCTATATTGTCAATGTCACTACTAAAAACACCATTTTTGGGACTTCTAACCTTACCAAAACTACCTGTTAACATGTTCCTTGGGTTCCTAGAATTAGGATGACTCATCAGAAATATTTTTAGTACTTCAAGCCTCCAAACTTGACACTTTTGTAGGTTTTTCTAGGACTTAGAAAATTAACATTTTTGCCAAGTTTGGAATACCAACAAGGTCAAAACTTATTTGAACACCTCTTAATCATCTCATACATTGAGTTTGTAGGATTCCATAGGTTTATGAGCCTCTTAGAGCTCAAAAATCATCACTTCAACTTATTTAAAGGTTAGTTTTTGATCTCTATAAACTTAGAATTTTGGGCTTGAAAAATTGTTAAAAAGTTTTCTAACTTTGGAACTGATGCCAATACTAATGCTAACATTAGTATTAGTCTCACCACCAATGAGACCTACATCAATAACATTTGATAGAATTAGAAATCCATCAGGATTCCTCACCTCCATCTCAGTAGCCTTCAATGTTAATTTAGAGATCACAGAGAATCCTTGTGAACTCAGAAAACTAACTTAGATGAAGCAACTAAAAATTTTAGTAAGTGTAAGCATTGCCACTCTTGGAATTTGTGAAATAGCATTATTAACCTTTATAATCATCATTTCAACCCATTCCAAGATTCTTGTATTTCTCAGTATTCCCTTAATATCATATTGACTTATTTTTGTTGAAATTCAAGTGTTTGAGGAGTTTTTGAGTGAGATTCGAAAAGTAAGAAAAATTGCTTTAGTGTTCAACTATTGCTGATGTTGATGTTAGTGTTAGCATCAACATCAACACTTTTATGTTGTTAATATCCAAACATAATGACCAATCTTAATTTGATATGAGCTACTTAATTTAGTAATTAGATGTATTGATTTCTATATAAGTCATTGCATCATGTGATAGTCTATGAATTAGAAGCATATCACACTTACAATTAAGTTTGATAAGCTATAGGGAAATTGAAAGACATCATGCATTTAGTGATCAATGATAAAATGATATGAATTTTCACAAATTCTCATGATGTGATAATATTATCTTTTCTAATTTAATTTTCATTCATCCTTTTCTCAAGTATAAAAGAAGCCTATGAGCTTAGAGGAAGGGGGATTCATATCCTTTGTACATTCCTAAATCATTTTGAGGTAGTTTCTTATTCCTAATAGAAGTGTGAAAGACTAATTAAATTGTGTGATGACCTACCAATCATTATATTCCACTAGTGGGCAGTTGAGGTTTTACACTATGAAGGCATCAAGGTAGGATCATAGATTGGGTGATATATTCCTTGTGCTTTTTGTAAATTATATTTTGTATTTGATGACTTTAAGATAACTTTATCATTAAATCTCATCCTTGAACTTATGCTAGAAGTTAGAATGGGAATTCATGATTTGACTTATGAGTGACAATCATGAGTATGGAATTGAACTAGGATTAAATTTTGATTACTAGTTTTTTCTTGATGTATTTTTAAATTTTAATTGTTCTTTCATGTGTAACACTTGAAAACTTTGGTTGCTAGAAAATTGGAAATTCCAAGTGAAATAGCCTTACCTTGGATCCTAAGGACCTTCGAGAAAGAGGATCCAAGGTGTCTTGGATGGTCTTGTTGATCACTCAAGGACTTAAAGAGTATTAACAATGCAATATAATTTAATAGAGAATGCAAATCTAATCTAAGAAAAAGCAAAAAATTTAAACTTGAAATAAACTTGCATAAACGAATCAAATAATAAAAATATGACAAGAGCATAGTTTCAAGATGTATAATTCTATGCCTAGATGCATAAGGAGTTGCAAGAATGATGTTTGAAGTCTAGTGAAACTGGTAGGTTGTGTTCTATAGTCAATTACACAATCTAGATGCTTCCAAGCTCCAACATCTAAAATATCCTTGTTGATTCTTTGATGTGGATCTACTATGTTAGTGTGTTGTAATGATGAGTAAATGCTTGACTTTTGGCTACTAGGCAATGCACTGAGAGTCTTCAATGCTCAACCAATTGCCAATTTGCTAAAAAGTCCTTTTAAAGTGTTGGAATTTTTTTTAAATAGGCTGCTAATGTTCAATTTGTTGCTACAAATTTTCTACTATGATTGCTAATAGATTAAAATCATGTGTAGGTATGGCAGGCTTTCAACTCTAGTGTAGTTACCATAAATCACGATTGTTACCATAAATAGTAAATGGACTTTTCCAACTATGTTGGTTTCTCCCACCAACATTGACCTTGTGGTAGAAACGTTAAAGTTGCTTGAAAAATTCTGAAATTTATGAAGAAACCAAACCCCCATCCATTACAATGCTGGCTTTGTAACACCCACATTGGGTTTTGTGGCAACTATCTTGGCTTTGTTGGGAAAATGAAAACCCAACATCACTAATGCTAGTGGTAGGTGATTCCAGTGTAGTTGAGGCTATAGCTAGATAGAAACTCATGAAAATGCCAATTTTGGTAGCCCAAAAGGAATTTTTAACCTTCCCAAGCCCAAATATAGACATGGTATGACTTTTTTCACTTTGGGAATGAGGCTATGACAACTTATTAGGCATTTTTCAATACCAAAAGTTAATGTATATGAAATTGCATCTCATGGATTACAATCTTCACATTTTACAATAAAATTCTAGCCTCAGGTTTAATGATGAGGTTTACAAGTTGCAACATGAGATTTCTTGGTGGTTTTTCATTACTCCCTTTTTGTTGATGTTTGGAGGATTGAACCAAGAGACAACAACAAAGAATAAAAAACACCATCATACGTCCATCATTGACATTTTCTCTCCACACTTGATTATGTAGTGTCAAACCTGTGGATCACTAAACTTAGAATGGGGGAATGAATAATTTTCCCAAATTGAAATTCTTTGGACAAAGCAGATACACCAAATTTAACAAGGTTCCCCAACTGGAGTAGTCCACACTTAGAGGATAGATTGCAAGCACACCTTCGAACTTTGTACAATCTTCAAGCCCTGCTCTAGAGTGTTGTGATAGTGCACCAACCACTCAATCCCACAAGATTCCATTAGGCTTGAAATGTGGTGTTCAGGCTTCCACAACCTTTACAATCTTGAGCTCCACTCAAGAGTATTGTGTCACAACACCAAGCACTCAATCCCATAGGATCCTGACAAGCTCAATCAAGATACCTTCTCGTAAGAAGCACATCAACCCTACATGGAAATAAGGAAGAACAAGTATAAGGAATGAATGCAGCTCAATTTCCTAATCCTTGTACTTTGAGTTACAACCCACTTTACAATGGTCAAGTGATAATATAATGAAAAGAAACAATTATTAAAATGATTGAAAAATGATTAGATAATGATTATACAAGAGCTTACACATTTCTCAATGCATATGATATCTTTTTATAGCTACCATGTTTTGAAACCCATCTTGGAATTTGTGCAATGACTAGCTAACAATAGCTAATGGTCATGGAAGATGTTTTCTTCATGCCTGAGACATCTTTCTGTATTTTCCCTCTATTCTAGGAAGACGTGTTTGTTTGGGAAAGATTTCTTTCTAAAATCTTCATTCTGGGAAGAGATTTTTGTCTAGTGAAAGATGCCTTTTTGAAATTGGCATGCATTCTGTGAAGACATCTTTGTCTAGTGAAGACGTCTTTGCTTGATGAAAGACATCTACTATTTCTTGAAGACGTCTTTATCTATGCATCTTCCAATTTTGCCAAGACATCTAATATTTCTATAAGATGTCTTTCTTCTCCTTCATTTACATGATGGATTCTTCATTTCTTTTTCATAATCTTGCATTTCTACATGCATTAATGATGATAACTTTTCTTGTTCATGTTCTATGAATTCTCTTCCTTTGAGATTTTCTTTTGTGAATGAGACCTTGAAACCTTGTGGATGACTTTCTCCTTTTGCCTACATCAGTGCATTCATTATCATCTCATCTTGGTCCTACAATCATAATAATCACACAACCATACACACAAACTTTGTTTGCATTTTTCTTAATGTTTTGACATACCCAAAGGTCCATAATCTCCTCCTTTTTGGTGATGTTCAAAACATATAAAAATGAGTTAGTGATCATACAAATATAACCATATGTCTCTCCTCCTTTTTGAATAGCAATAAAAAGGATAAGAGACATAAATTGGTTAAAGAGTATGCATAATTTCATATTCCAAAAAACGATTTAGCTAAGTAAGAACAATTAAAGAGCACACATTTTTCAACATAAAGTTCTCAGATGAGTTGCCCTAAATTTTTCAAGAGTTGATCCAAGCCTTTCAAGTAATATTTAAATTTAAATCTTGAAGTGAAGTATAAGCCTTGAAGATCAAGTAACCTATCTCTAAATCCATAAGTCATTAGTAGTTTATAGTTAATGTTTCTTTTACTGTTTTAATATTCTTCATTATTTTAGAAACATCAAAAAATGATTAGGGAATATCCTATATGATAAGGAGAATATAGCAATACAACTGCACAATGTGAAACCAATCATGCCATATTTTAAATTCTTAAGCTAGGAAGTATATCTCAAGGAAAACTACTCAAAGCATATTTCAATCAAAATTGTGGATACTTTTCCAAAATTAGAATGATCATGTTCTTGCTCATATTGTTGTAAGGAATAATATTACTATTTACATTCTTTCATAAAATATAGGTACTTTATACTTCAGCTTATGCTTGAATATCAAATAGGTGGGCTAATGATACATCAAGACTTGCTCTTATCAGTTCAAAATAAGGAACTACAGCTAACCCAAAAAGGACCAACACATAATTTGATTCTAAAGACCAAATATAGATCAAGTAGCCTATCTAATTGAAACAATTATATCATTAGAACTTGTATCTTTATATTTAGCTAGAAATTTGGAAAACATCAACATAAAGGATATGGTAGCCATGAGAGAAACATGCATATTTTTATTTTTGTACAAGGAAATGCCACAAATACAATTATTTTTCAAAAAAAAAAAATGATAATCATGCCAAAGTATATTGAAACAAAAATTCAAGACTCAACCATCCACTTAAATGAAAAATACCTCTTTATGTCCTTATCTTGCTCATTTTGGAATATTTTGTTGTTTCAATGTCTCTTGGTTTAAGTCTCCAAATACTCCCCATACCTTGGTGATCTCCAACATGATGATGGATAATGAGGAATAGGCTCCCCCTACACATGTGTTGCTTATCTTCGGCTATTAATGTACAAATTTTGGAAATCACAAAAACACTACAACTGTAGGTTAACATTAAGCTCAAATGTGAAGACTAAGGTCTCCAGTCAGTAATATTGATAGGATTTTTCAAAGGCTTAACTAATCTCATAAGTAATAAAAATATCTCAAAGGCCATGAGCTTAGAAGCAGATCATCACAATAAGTTTAGCTTAAACAAGATTGAAAACAAGACAAACTCTAATAAGATAATGATCCAAAGGAGATCAAAATAAGTGCTACACATATTTTCATAGAACCAATTAAATCAAGCTCAAAAATGAATGTAAGGGATGCTCTAAAAATTTATTCCACCATTTTTCAAGACAAAAATTATTTTAGACTCCAAATACCATTCTTATTAACTAGCAAGCAAAGAGATGGAAGCTTACCTTGACTTACTTTGCTTGTAGGGGAGAAGAGAAGATTAATGGAGTTTGAGATGAGGTACCCTATCATGAAGTACCTCCTTATCCTTTGGTTTGCTTTCATTAGATTGTATATGTGATGTATTTATTTATTCATGCTCTTTATGATAAAACCTTTGATCACTCATTGCATCATTTTCAATTCTCCACTTCTCTTTATTCTCACTTATTGGTACTTGCACAATTTCCTTACTAAAGCCTTTTTGACAAGACCAAGCATTAATATTATTTTGATCATCATGAGTATAGTTAAGATTTTTCTTACAACCATAATTTTTACAAACAAATAAAGTATTCTCCTGATGATTAAAATTATCAAACATTTCTATGCTTAAGATTGAATTTTCATGTGTGGCTTCCTCTAAATTCTTTGGCTATTTTCCAGAAGTCTCCTCTTCTTTAATCTTGTTGTAATCCTTATTAAAAGAGGTTAGTTGTTGAATCTCAACTTTTATGTCTGATATCTCTTCTTTCACTTCAGAATGAATAGCACCCAACTTAGAAATTACAAATTTCTTAGTCAAATGATGTAAAAGAAAAATTTCTTCTTTAAATTCACTATACCATTTGTCATACTTACCATCTTGTTTAGCCACACGTGAGGAATTTTCATCTACAAGTGCGATGCATATGAGATGTGAATTTTTTGAAGAATTGCATGCTTCCTCTTCACTTTTTTCACCATCATCCCAAATTGTATAAAAGTTGGTCTTTTCTGGTTCCTCATCATTGGATCTATTATTTGGCTTTATCTTGCTATCACTAGGATTACTAGGATATTTGAAGGCCATATGACATCTTCCTCCACAGACCAAACATTCTATGGAATGGAAATCTAAGTTAGAATTTAAAAAATTTCTACCTCTTTCTCTATCTTTAAGTATATTGGGTCTTTATTGTGATGCCCACTTATTTCTTCTTATTAGTAATCATTGTAGCTTCCTGGAGAGAAAGGCAATCTCATCTTGGCTACCCTCATCATGTTCATTGAACTCCTTCTTGGAGGTAGTCTTTAGAGCAATAGGTCTTTCTTCTATTGCTCCTTCTCTTATGAGATTCATTTCATAAGAAATGAGAGCACTTTGAAGCTCTTCAAATTTTAATGTTGAGAAATTTTTGATCTCCTCCATAGTTGTGACCTTTGGTTTGAACTCCGATTGGAGAGTTCTAATCATTTTGACGATGACATTGATTTTGGGAAAATATTTATATGTTCCTCTAATAGCTACAACAAGATTAGTAGCTCTAGAGAAATAATCTTTTATTTTCTCATCTTCTCTCATTTTGTGTTATTGTATTCATTTTGTAAAACTAACAATTTTGATTGCTTAACAATAGATGTTCCTTCATAAGTAGCTTCTAAAGTTTGCCAAATTTCTTTGGCCTTTTTACATCCTGCTACTCTATTGAATTAAGATTTATTCAATGCATAATATAAATTTTTTTTCTTTTAAATAAAACATTAACTTATCCTTTTCCTCTTATGTCCATTTTTTGTGAGGCTTGATGATGCTGGTGGAGTTGTTGATAGGTAGAGTGTAGCCTTTAAGGATTAATTCCCACACTTCAAACTTCATGGATTTGAAGAATTGTTGCATTCTAGCTTTCCAATAGGAAAAGTCGAATCCATCAAACATAGGTGGCTTTGTGTAAGATGTCCCTTCGATTATTCACTCTTAAAGTTGATGATGACAAAGAAGAGTACCAGGCTCTGATACCACTTGTGGATCATTGAACTTAGAAGGAGGGAGATGAATAAGTTTCCCAAATTGAAATTCTTTGGACAAAGCACACATACCAAAACTAATGTGGTTCCCAAACTTTTGTAGTCCACACTCATAGGGTAGATTGCAAGAACACCTCTAGACTTTGTTGCTCTCAAAAGTGATTTGAAGGATCCACACCCTATATAATCTTCAAACCCTACTCCAGAGTGTTGTGACACTACACCAACCACTCAACCTTGCAAGGTTCCTTCAGGCATGGAATGTGGTTTTTAGGATTCCACAACCTTTATGATCTTGAGCTCTACTCAGGAGTGCTTTGTCATAACACCAACCACTCAATCTTTCAGGATCCCAACAAGCTCAATCAAGATGCTTGCAAGAAGCACATCAACCTTGTAGGGCAACAAGGAAGAACAATTATAAGGGATGAATGTAACTTAGTTTGTTGATACTTGTACTTTAAGCCACAACACATTTTACAATGGTCAAGTGATAATACAATGAATAGCAACAATTATTTCAATGATTGAGAAATGATTAGATAATGATTGTACAAGAGCTTGCATATTTCCCAATGCATATGATGTCTTCTTATAGCTACCATGTTTTCAAATCCATCTTGGAACTCATGCAATCACTAGCTCACAATAGCTAACAATCATGGAAGACATATTCTTTGGGCTTGAGAAATATTTCTAAAATCTTCATTCTATGAAGACATCTTTATTTGGTGAAAGACATATTTTTGAAACTAGCCTGAATTTTGTGAAGACATCTTTGTCTTGTGAAGACATCATTGCTTAATGAAAGACATCTACTATTTCTTGGAGACATCTTTATTTTTGCATCTTCCAATTATTCCAAGATGTCTACTATTTCTTGAAGAAATTTTTCTTCTCCTTCCTTTGCATGATGAATTCTTTGTTCCTTGTTCATAATCTTGCATTTATGCATGCATTAATAATGATAGCTTTGCTTGTCCACATTCTTTGAATTCTCTTCCTTTAAGCTTTTCTTTTATGGATGAGACCTTGAAACCTTGTGGATGACTTTCTTCTTTTGTCTACATTAGTGTGTTCCTTGTCATCTCATCTTGGTCCTACAACCATAACAACCACACAATCATACACACAACCTTTGTCTCCATTTTTCTTAATGTTTTGACATACCAAAAGATGCACAGAACCATGTCAAAGAGTTCTTATGACGATGAGATTAGGTTATGATGAGGTGATAGAGGTTAAAGGTTATATTTTATGATAAGGATCAATAATGGATTTCAAATATTAGCAATCATGATCATAATGATGGCACTAACATGTTAGCTAATCGATGTGATCTTCATGCTTTGTGCTTTGAAGTGTTGGCCACTTGGTAATGTTTTTGAGGGATCGATACTTTGCTCTAATGTTTTTTTGGTTGTTAGGCTCCTCTATTTGCATGTCTAGAGCTATTTATTTATATTTTGATTTTCATTAGCCTTTTGGCTTCTTGGCAATTTGCTTCCCCTTTTGCTTTTTTTTTGGTTGTTTTTCTTTTTTTTCTTCATGTGAAGTAAAACCTTCATTAGGTTTCATTATCAAGACCATATTTGATTTGGTTTTTTCATTGAATGAGATGTGTTACATTCAATGGAATTGATGGTGGAGCATAAAGAAGGAGATGTCATGTGACCACAATGCACAAGTGTCAAACATAGGTGATCATTGTTGTTTAGGGCAAGGAAGGTTATAATTAGGCCATGGAGTTGGGATCAATGAATGGTAATGGAAATGTGATATGAGACAAACACTCTTTGTATTGCAAGACAAGCTACTAAAATCTCACATATTAAGATTACATGATAACTTGCTACCACAATGATCTGTACCTTTGCGATGACTCTAGGCTTCATCTTGCAAGCACAACTCCAAGAGAAAAAGAAAATAAGACAAAGAAAACATGTTGTTATAAGATAATGTGTAGGACACATGAAACAACCACCGAATTGGGTTGACATAGGTCACCATCATTACAACATAGAGGGATTTTTTGTGGACTATAATAGTTGTCAACATTGGTCATCCACCCAAACCTATCAATAATTGTAAACAACGCTACAAGTAAACATGCAAGTGTTAGATGTAATCAAGGCCATGTAATAACTTTAATGTTACATAATAAGGTTTTTATGTTATCTTGAGTAGGTTTAAGTTTTGTTGAGGAACTTGATTTTATGTGCTTTCTCCTCACCACCATGGTCTTAGATGAGAAATCTAACCAAGGGATCCTCTGTGATGTTTTTGGCTTTAAGGTCAATGGTCATTAAGCTATCTCAAGGTTTTATGGCTGTATAGTGGAATGGTTTTTGGCTTAAGGTTTGGGTATGTAAGGTCAACTTAGTCTAACAACATCATGAGAGGGACCCATTTATGCTCTAAGGCTAGTCAAATTTGCTTCCTCATCCTCTTGGATTAACATTGCATGACAACATAAGCATATCAAGTGGTACCTATGTGATAAAATGATTAAATAATATCAAAGTAATGAAAAATACTTTGGTAATGATGAATAAATAAGTCCAAACACACTAAATCAAAGGTCAACCAAGGTTTAAACATGGTCAACAAAGGTTATAAGGGGTAGGATAAGGTAGATGGTGTAAAACAAAGGCTAACTAATGTGGGAAAAAGATAAATGGTAGCCAAATGAAGATAAAATGGGGCATAAATAATAGTCAAATTTGATCCCATGATGTTCCAAATGATCAAGCAAGATCACAGTGATGTCCAAATGTGTAAGCTAATGTGAAACATAGTCAACTAAGGTTAAATGATGCTAGATGATATAGAAATTTGGGGAAATAAGATCCAAATGATAAGGAAATGATAAAAATAAATCAAAATGACATCAAATGATGGGGAAAAAAAGGGCAGTAATGCATACGAAGGTTAAATCACATCAAAACTTAATGAAACAAAGCCAAATCAGTTAAGGTGGAAAACATGTGGTAAAAGATGATCAATATTGATCAACCAAGGTTAGATTTTACCAGTTTTAGGCCTTAGAAAACCATAGTGAAATGCTACAAGGTTGACAAGTGAGTTTAGGCACCTAAGGAGGTTGTGTTGAGATTTTTTAAGGTTAAAAAATGAAGCTTTTCTTGGTATCCATGCTAGACCCACATTGGCCAGCATGAACAATGTGAATATGTGATTCTCTAAGTTCATTATGATTAATTTTGGGGTATTTATGGTCTATATGGTCACTGTAGTGTAGTAGGAATGAAGATTAATCAATTTTGATGTTGATTTAACCATTTGGAAGCCCTAAATGCAACATGAAACTACCATCCATGTTGGGACTATGTTGGCCAAAATGGCCCCAACATGGATGCATGAAGAAAATTGAGTTTATGGCATCTCAAGGTTGCAATTGGTGTTCTATGGGCTTACCAAGGTAGCACGAGGTCATGAGGGTTGAAAATGGCCATTTTGAAGATAAAATTTGCAAACCAAATTGGGCTTTGGGGTTTTACCCCTAGAGCCATGTTGGCTAGCATGGTTGGTGTGGGCCCCAATGTGTATGAGAAAAATATGATGTTTTCATGATTGAAACTAGGCTAAATTGTAGTTGATATCAAGGTCTTGAGGTTATAGACTTCCTAAGTTAAGATTTAGACTATTTGAGGGCTGAAAGAAGGTCCCATTTTCCAACTACATTGGACCCATGCTGGCCAACATAGATGGGGTAAGTTCTAGCATGCTATATGCTAAAATTTGGGTTTTAGGGTTTGTTATGGCCACTTTTGGGATTTTGATGATCTGTATTACCAATGAAGTGGGCTAGGAGTAAATTTTGAATAATTTTGATGTTGATTTAACTCTTTCAAAGTCACAAATGCCACCAAAAACTACCATCCACAATGGGACTTTAGTGGGCAGCATGGTGTTAGTGTGGTTCCATGGAAAAACTAAATTTGTAACATCCCAAGAGAAAAATTTATGTTCTATTAACTTCTTGAAGTAGTGCAAGGACATCAGGGTTGTGAACTAGTCATTTGGAAGTCAAAATATGCTACAAAAAGTGGGTTTTAGGGCCTTCCTTCCAAAGGCACACTAGCTAGCATGGTTTAGGATGTGCTCAACATGGATAGATAGAATTTGAACTTTTGGTGATTAAAACAAGGCCAAATCATAGTAGGCTTTAAGGTTTTAAGGTCCTAAACTTCCCCAACTAAGTTTTAGGCTATTTGGGATGAGATAATGTTGGTAAAATCATCCTTGAACTCTAACTAGGCTAGAGTCACACTAGCCAACGTGGCTCTAGCCTTCCCTAGTGTAGTTGCACTTGATCCTTGGATTTTGATGAGTTTTTGTTACAAATTGATCAAGTCTTTGAGTTCCTAGGATTTTTTATATTCATGTCAAAGGTTTAAGCTTAAAATTGTCAAATTTGAATGGCCCTTTTGTACTGTCCGAAATCGTTGGTCTCCGGCTGGAATGAAATAGAAACCAGGAGATCCCTAGACAAGCACAGAAGACCCTACCTTCTCTTGAGGGCAAGCTAGAATTAACAAAGGCAGAGTACCTTGAACGGTCCTCACGCGGATTAGACAAGGATTTCCCCGAACATACACCGTTATACTGTACGCTGGGTTATACGTAAACAACGTAACTAATGTCAAACGGAGCGTAAACGTATAGGAACGTAAACAGTAAGTATACAATAATGAATGAAAAATTGTAACAAATCTTAGCAAAGAAATGTGGCAATATTATTGCAAAATGAAAGTTACAATGCACCAGTCTAATGTAGTTGTGAATTTGACACAAGGCAGACGAAGAGCCTCGGTGGATGCAGAGGGATGATGGTGTGCTGGTTTGAACTGTAGGAACAACGTGAAGGCTGTATGCTCAACGTGCAGGGTTGAGGTCCAGCATACAACGTGTTTACTTTGCTCTGGTTTCTCAGCGTCTCTGGTTCTTTTTTTTTGTCTCTTGTTTTGTTCAAAATTGCCAACGCAGATCTCATGAAAAATTTGGTTTTTATACAAGTTTAGACGTTAGACTCAGGTCTGAGAGGGGATGATTGGCTGTGGAGTGCTAGACTCTTGGGTCGGGTGACATGTGGTGCATTGACCGAGTGCAAAAGAATGAAATTTTACAAGTGTACAGTGTGCTGCACGCCAGCGTATACTGCTGTGTGCTAGCGTATATGCGCTGGGCGTATGACCTCGGCGTATAGGCTTAATTAAAACAAAAGAAGTCATTCGGCCTTTAGATTTGAATTCAGATGTCACGAGAATGCTTCCTGTGGATGATGTTCAGCTTGGTTGGCCTTGATCTGACACGGTTTTGGAGAGTTTTGATTGGTATACTGGGCATGCTGGTGTCCATGCTAGGCGTATACATTGGGCGTACAGCATGTTTGTGCACTCTGGCGTATACGCTAGGCGTACACATTGTACATGTTAGGCATACACGCTGGGCGTGCAGGATGCACATGCTGGGCATATACGTTGGGCGTGCAGGATGCACATGCTCAACGTATGAACTCCAAAGTACATGATGTCGAGACCAAAATTTTTCTTTCTGGAGCTCATGATGACACCTGATAATTGCTCTGTTCCTGTGAGTGCTATTTCTATGCCATCTTTGAGGTCACGTCCTGGGCGTATACACTGGGCGTAAATGCTGAGCGTGCATGTGAGGCGTGTACACTGGATGTATACGCTGGGCATATATGCTAGGAGTGTATGCTGGGCATATACGCTGGGAATGTATGCTAGGCATATACGCTGGGCATATACGCTACATACTGCATACTTAGTGAGCAGTTGCCATGTTTGACACCAGATGTTGCCGTGGTCGTCTGCGGATCCCAGGGAACTGTTTCTTGTTGAGTTCGACTCTGTTTGAAGTTGTTTGTGGGGCCCTCAAGCTTTAGTCATGCTAGGAAGCATCATGGCTTAGCTCAACTCTTGTTAGAGAAGTACTAAGCTCAGAATTTTGTGGTGTTTCATTGGCCCCTCTTTGTTGACTCTTGGAGGAATCGACCCGAGAAGCGTCGATAAAGAAGTACAAAACACCACAAGCAACTTGATGGAGACATTGTCCTTTGACACCAGGCCAGATGTCATCGTACCATGTTCAATAGTACATAGGATTGGGGAAATGAAATTTGTATTGGATAGGGAAATGGGAATTATAGGGATTGGTAGTCGCTCAACAGTTTGTGTGTGGTGAAGAGGATGTTCGGGTATGTGTGTGGGTCATGCTTAGCTTTGTCAATAGCTATTATTTAGCCATTTTTTGGTGGATTTGAGATCAAAACACGATGTGTACATCCTTTGGTGGCACAAGACTATTGTTTGATGTTTAAGAGGACTTGTTGACACAACCAAAGCCATGTGATGATGTGTTGCGTGCTTTGGAGGAACAGGGCCTTTGTTTAGTGTTTCGAGGGAACCTGTTGGCGGAGAACCAAAGCCATGCAATGAGGTATTACTTGATTGTTTGAGACATGAGTGTTTTCTTTCAAGACAACTGCCTTCCTGCCAAGGGTTTGTATGGGAAGGGCCGATATTTTTTTTGATCTTATGTGCATGCTTAGATGCCATGTTGTGGGTTGCAGCTGCTTAAGAGTGGTGCAGTGTGCGACAGTGTGTTTAGTGTTTCAACCTATACTGGATGTGTCCAAGATGGAACTAAGTGGAAGATGTTGAGTTATAGGTGGGATATGTAATGGGAGATGTACCAGCGAATGACTTGATTAGTCTTGTCACGTGCATTGTGAACAACGTCTCATCTTGCTACTGTGACAAAGTGCATTCTTATATGAACACCTCCGAGTGTCATCCTGCAAGCACAACTCCAAGAAGACAAGAAAACCATGAGTGAGTAAGAAATCTTAGACTTGAACGACAACTGATGAAACTAAGGCAACAGATGAAATTTTAGGCACTGTATAAGAATAGTAGCAATGTTGTCAGGATCAGCTGATGGCGAGTGAGGCAGCGACTCTGATGAAGTTTGAATGCAGCCACTGGTCAGGAGACTAGAGATGAAGCTGCCAGATTATAGTCATAGCGAACTATCGTGGGTTAGTTTTATGTCATGACCCATTGGACATTGCCCGTTTAGCATCGTGGTGGATGGCACATTGTTAGTTTCTAGTCTTGGTGGACCATGAAGAGGCAAACCAGTTTATAGTCTTAGTGGACTCTGGCGAATGATACTGTGGTAGTTTAATGTCGTATCGGACAGATGCTAGTTTATTGTCATTGCAGACATTCTGTGATATTAGTTTACCATCATGATGCCAGGATGAGCCATGGTATCAGTTTACCGTCATGATGCCAGGATGAGCCGTGGTATCAGTTTACCGTCATGATGCCAGGATGAGCTATGGTATCAGTTTACCATCATGATGCCAGGACGAGCTATGGTATCAGTTTACCATCATGATGCCAGGATGATCTATGGTATCAGTTTACCTTCATGATGCTAGGACGATCTATGGTATCAGTTTACCATCATGATGCCAGGACGAGCTATGGTATTAGTTTACCGTCATGATGCCAAGACTAGCTATGGTATCAGTTTACCGTCATGATGCCAGGATGAGCTATGGTATCAGTTTACCATCATGATGCCAGGATGATCTATGGTATCAGTTTACCTTCATGATGCTAGGACGATCTATGGTATCAGTTTACCATCATGATGCCAGGACGAGCTATGGTATCAGTTTACTGTCATGATGCTAGGACGAGCTATAGTATCAGTTTACCATCATGATGCCAAGACAAGCTATGGTATCAGTTTACCTTCATGATGCCAGGATGATCTATGGTATTAGTTTACCATCATGATGCCAGGACGATCTATTGTATCAGTTTACCGTCATGATGCCAGGACGAGTTGTGGTATCAATTTACCATCATGATGCTAGGACGAGCTATGGTATCAGTTTACCATCATGATGCCAGGACGAGCTATGGTATCAATTTACCTTCATGATGCCAGGACGAGCTATGGTATCAGTTTACCGTCATGATGCCAGGACGATCTATGGTATCAGTTTACCGTCATGATGCCAAGACAAGCGCGTACCTGAATCCATGCTTCAACATGAAACGGTTTCAAGAACAAATGGTTGGTCGGATTTGCAAGCTCATTCCCTTCCATGTCAGCTAATTTGAATGCTCCGTTGTCGTAGGCTTTGGTCACCAAGTAGGGCCCTTCCCAATTTATTGAGAATTTGTCCAGGTGTTCCCGAATGGCTTTGAGTACAAGGTCACCCTCCTTGATAGGGCTCTTATCAACATCGTGTTGATGGCGTTGTCATTGTCACTTTTGGTACCACTCAATTTGATCGAGCGCACGTATACATTCCTCCTCCACCTAGTCCAAGTCAACAATGCGTAGGTCATTGTTTTGCCCTTCGTCAAGGAGTCTAGAGAGTGTGATGCTTAAAGATGGTACCTGTAACTCCAAGGGTAAAACAACTTCTAAACCATAAACAAGACTATATGGTGTTTTACCTGTGGAGGTCTGATGCGTAGTACGATAAGCCCACAACGCGTATACCAGCTGCTCGTGCCATCTTTTCTTGCTTTGGGTAAGCATCTTTTTAAGTACTGTAATGATGGTTTTATTTGTGGCCTCAGCTTGCCCATTGCTTTGAGGGTAGTAAGGGGATGAAAATGAATGTTTGATCCCTAGGTTTTCATAGAAATTTCTGGTTTCGGCACTGCTAAATTGTGGCCTGTTATCAGTGATGATGGTCATGGGGATGCCAAAACGGGTTACAATGTTTTCAATAATGAAGTTGCATATGTGTTTGGATGTGGTTTTTCTAAGGGGAACAGCTTCTACCCACTTTGTGAAATACTTTGTCGTGGTTATGATGAAGCTATGCCCTGTAGAAGATGAGGGTGTTATTGGCCCGATAAGGTCTAACCCCCACTTTTGGAAGGGCCAGGTGATTTGCGTTGTATGCAATTCATTTGGTGGAACATGTATAAGATTGCTATGTTTTTGGTAGATACTACACGTTTTGGCCTTGGAGAGACAGTCATACTCCATGTGCGGCCAATAATAGCCCAAATGTCTTATTTTCATTGCCATTGTTGTAGGTGCTATGTGTCCTTCGCATAATCCATCATGTACTTGCTCGACGATGGTTTGAGAATTAGTGCTACTAATGCATGTTAATAGTATGTCTTCGTAGGATCGACGACACAATGTGTCCCCTACCAATGCATATTGTCAAGAACGTTTTCATACTGCATCCTTTTGTGCATTCGTTAGGTGTTGTGGCATTTCACCGCGTAGAAGGTACTCTTTTATGTTGTCATACCATTCTATTGCGTGTGTTGTACTAACGGGTGCGTTCAGTAATTCATCGAGAGTATTAGTTATGGGTTTAGCACAAATGATTATAGAGCTAGGCAACATATGGAACATGTTTGGCTATATGTTTAGAGCTAGTGTGGCAAGTGCATCTACAACGGTGTTATCATTTCTGGAGACATGTTGCACGTCCATACTTTCAAATTGCTTCAGTAAGTGTTTAGCTAAATCATAGTATGGTTGTAAATGTTGCACTTTGCATGTATAGACATCTGTAACTTGGTTTAAAACTAGTTGTGAGTCTCCTCTGACTACAAGTCGTGTGATGTTGGAAGCTAATGCTGTCGTAAGGCCCCTGAGGAGACCTTCGTATTCTGCTATGTTGTTGGTACGATGAAAGTTGAAGCAGTAAGTAAAGGGTCAGATCTCCCTAGAGGGATAGGTGATGATGACAGAGGCACTTCCCCCTCAAGAGGTGGATGCTCCATCAAAGTTCAAAATGGCTTCGTACCCATCAGGAACTGAGTCTATTACGCTCACATTTTCGTCTGGAAACTTTGGCTCTATTGTTGCTTGATCATGTGTTGGTGATGTAGTTAGTTGGTTCGCTATGGCTTGACTCTTGACTGATGACTATGTTATGTAATGTAGGTAGAATTCAGCTATTATGGCTTTCCAATGCGCTATTTTTCTTGACTCGTAAATGTTACTGGTGATGGCCTTGAGCACATTATCTTTACAGATTATGTTGGTTTGGTTATGGAAGAGGTAATGTCGCCATTTCTTTAGGGAAAAGACAAGGGATAAACATGACCTCTCCACCTCATTGTACCTCTTCTCATGGGCCACCAATGCATGTCTTAAATAATAAACAGGAACTTCAGTCCCATCGTCTCGTTTCTGGTAGGGCATAGAAGCGATGGACGAATCAGATGTGGCGAGGTAGATGTAGAAGGGTTTATTGTTCTGTGGAGGGTACACTATTGGTAGCTGAGCCAGTGTTGTTTTAATGTGGTTGAAGGCTTCCTAGCACTATGGAGTTTATTCAAAATGGACATTCTTTCGTAGTAAGTGGTTCATAGGTTTTAACTTGTCTGTCATTTTTTCTATGAAATGCCTGATGAACTGTAGTCTACCTTGTAGACCCCAAAGTTCAGTAATGTTGCATGGTGGTTTTAGATTGATGACAGCTTTAACCTTATTTGGGTCCACTCGTATTCCTATTCCTGACACTACAAAGCCTAGCATCTTGCCTGTTTTTACTCCGAAAACACAGTTCTTTGGGTTGAGCGTAAGTTCATATTTTAAACAATGTTTTAGGATCAAATCTAAATCTTGGATGTGTTGCTCTGGTGTTTTTGATTTAATTGTGATGTCATCTACATAATCATTGAGTGACTGAAGTATGTAATCGTTAAAAATAAATGTCCTTGCCCTTTGATATGTGGCCCCAGCGTTCTTGAGACCAAATGGCATCATCGTGTAATAGAAGGTACCCCATGGTGTCATAAATGTAGTCTGGAGGTAATGTTCCGGGTTAATGCATATCTGGTTATATCCTGAGAAGCCATCCATAAAAGATAACAAGGCGTGCCCAGTGGTTGAGTCAACAAGTTGATCGATGCTGGGTAGGGGGAAATCATCTTTTATCATTGCAACGTTGAGGTCCCGGAAGTCAATGCATAGGCGAATGCTTCCATTCTTCTTCGGGACAATGACCATGTTGGATACCCAATCAGTGTAGTCAACAGCCCGAATGAAACCTACTTGATAGAGTTTCGTGATCTCATTACGAACTGCCAACGCTACCTCAGGCTTAACCTTTCGTGCCTTTTGTTTCACTGGCCTTAATTTTGGATCGAGTATAATATTGTGCTGGACGATTCGAGGATCTAACCCAGGCATGTCAGTGTAAGACCAAGCGAATGCTTTTATGTTGTCTCGAAGCACATGTTCTATGTCTCTGGCCAGTTGAGGTTGCAATAGTGTACTCAATTTTAATACTTTAATTTCACCGTTAGGCATAGCGATGGGGGTTTCAGTTAAAGGGTCTTCAGTGATGCTGTCAGCTTCTATGTCGAGGGATTTTGTCATACCTTTGTAGCTGTCTAACATTTTTTATGTTGAGGCTATGACTATGTCATCTGTTGATGGACCTAAGTTGATGGAATTTATGTTGATTTCTCTTGTGATCCTTCCGTATGGTCCGTCGATGATCAATGGTATGAATAGATGTTGGTAATTCATCGGGTTGCTCCTACCAATAAAAAGAGGGCAGAGTGAGCTAGTAGGGGTTGTTACGTGTCCCTGGGCAATGTAAGTCATGTGCATGTATACGATGGTGGTTTATCGTCGTACCTAGACACAAGACAATTTAAGGCCTTACCAGGCTAAATAGGGCAGTTTAAGGCCTTACCGGGCCGAATGTCACAGTTTAAGACCTTACTGGGCCGAATGTCTGATTTGATGATGTCTAGTTGTTATATGATTTGTAGTGAAGAGTTTGCGCCAAAATGTTCAGTGTGGGCAACCGAAATTGGTTTACCAGGGAATATGGTATGTGGTAGTGTTCATTATCTCATCATTTTGTTTTGCATTTTCCCCGTACTTTGTAATTTGAACAATTTTTAACTAAAATTAATAAAATATTAATAAAATATCAAAGGTGGCGATGGTGGCGACGGGGTCAACTCGACGCTATATATATGGTGGCGGGCATGAGCATGAACCTATTAGTTATCAAAGGCAACGTGAACCTAAGTTGCAGCGTGAGTGTAAACCTAAGTCGCAGCGTAAGCATAGAGAAGTAAACCCCAGCATAAGCATAGAGCAGCAAACCTCGGCGTAAGCGAAGAGCAGCAAACCCTTGCGTGCAGGATTCAGCTCAGCATGTAGGCTCAAACCCCAGCATAAACCTGTGAGATTTAGCGTACAGGACATTGGAATGGGTAAGGGCAAGGAGGTAGAAGGCCAGGGGAGAAAGGGGCCCGACTTGACTTTCGCGGAGGAAAGTGAGGCCATGCTGCAGTGTTTGCCTAGGCCTAGGATTCCATCGTGGCCTGGATCAGCACATAGGTAGGCTCTAATTTTACCTCATTTAATTGCTTTCATTTGTACTTGTTATCTGGGCGTAGACAGTTTTGGCAGCGTGCAAAGTCTGCACGCTGAGCGTAGATGATTTTCGCAGCGTGCAGGGTCTGCACGCTGGGCGTAAACGATTTTCGCAGCGTGCAGGGTCTACACACTGGGCATAAACAGTTTTCGCAGCGTGCAGGGTCTGCATGCTGGGCATAAATGTCTTTCACAGCGTACAGGGTTTGCACGCTGGGCATAAACGGTTTTTGTAGCGTGCAGGGTCTGCACGCTGGGTGTAAATAGTTTTCGCAGCGTGCAGAGTCTGCACACTAGGCATAAATGACTTTCGCAGTGTGCAGGGTCTACACGCTGGGCATAAACAATTTTCTGGTAGCGTGTATGCTGAGTGTAGATAGTTTGCAATTTTTTTTGAAGTATTGGCCTTCAACATGGAATTTCATTTCTCTATTTCATTTTCATGTATAGCTAATTTACCATGGCATTCTAGTTATTTGCAGGGATCCTGAGCCTTTTCTCTTAGTGGTTGAGTTGGTTGGGGTACTGGCATGGTTCGGGCCCCTTGATACCGATGAACCTACCCCTGATCTGACTATTGATAACAATGGGGTATGGTTCAGGGAAGGGGCCTATGAGTTCCTTGCCTTCATCCTAGATAGATTCAAGGTAGTTACATGGTCACACCTAAGTGAACAAGTAGCGCGGAGCATGCTCAAAGCAATGTTGCCAGGATCTTCAAACGGCGCCATGGTTTTCATGGTGGACATTGATGAGGGACCACTTGCGATTGAGGACGGTCCCTCTAGAGGGCCCAGACCTACTTGTCCATTATCACGCATGTGGGACTTATTGCCACGTGGGCCTCACTATCTCAATAACACCTTGTTTTTGGCTGCGCGTGCACATACATTATTTTAGAACCCTCCAGGCACAGTGTATAGGGTAGAGAGGTAAGGTTGTTTAGTTTATCGTTTCTATTTTTGTCATTTAGTGTTTGCTCCTATTCTGAAGACCGTTCTTTTGCAGGCCCCAAGTTGACAAAGATGGAATATGGGTCAATGATGATGAACTTGCACTAGATCACACCGCTTTAAAGACCTTCATGGCGGGTCCCACCCTTCGTGGAGCTGTATTAGCTCAGACCAAGGGTGACATTGTTCATTTCCATAAGCAGTTTTCTAGGGCGTTTGCACAATGCACGGCTCGAGGGTGGCTGCATGGAGATTGGTCACGCAATGGGCCGATTTTCCCTTGTGATACTGACTTGGGTCCTAGCACCTCGAAGCCCACAACTGAAGGTAAGTGATGATATTTCCTTGACGTCTTAGTCTGTTTGTTTGGTTGCAACGTTGGTCATACTGGTGTTATGGTTTTAAACTGTGTTTACAGTTAATGTCCCCCTTGGCGGAGACCCTGTTACGACAGGGTGGACTGAGAGCACCTTGTCGATGAAATTTGGGGAGGTCAGCAAGGTGCAGCGATGGTTGCGTACCAGTGCCCCACCATCTATTGTCGGTTGCTTGGATGATGCTGGCCTCATGGAGTTATTTACGACCCCAAGCCCTGATGTCTCTATAGCTGAGATGATTGGAATTGTTGATTTGTTCAACAACTCTGTCACTTACTACAACACCTATATTAAGGGTGTCAAAATAGTTTTTCATTTGTCAGCTGAGTTTTTTTTCAGAGCTTTTTGGTGTCCCAGCAGATGGTGTGAACGTGGTTTTGGATAGGGTGCAGAAAGAGCTCCATGTGGTGCGTGAGCTGGAAGATTGGTTGGGCATTCTCAAGGACTCTAAGGGGTTCCCTATGTAGGGGACATTAAAGGTGGTGGAGGTCAATGAACTGTATCCCCTGTTTAGGGCATGGGTGTTTCCTAAATCCCTGTCTCAAGTGAAGAGTCTTGGGGTGGAAGCCGTGCGCATCATGCGAACCATTTTGGAGACCGGGATGCGTTATAATTGGGCCCAATTTTTGTTATCAGGTTTCCATAGGGAGATAGTGCGATTACGTTCAAACGTTGATGCACAATCCCATTTTACCTTCATGTTCTTCGCAAGTTATCTACGTCGCCTGGCCGAGTTTTTGGTGGTTCATGCAGATAATAAATATGTTTTGTGGGATCGTACTCAGTTATCTCGCCCATGGATTAACCATTTGTTTGAGGTAGTTGAGTCTCAAGATGCACCCGAGGGGATCGATGAATCAGTTTCCATCACAACAGACGGGTCATCTGGTACTTCAATCCATACACATGACAGCGTGGGGTTGGAACCAGACAACGTGCCTTATACTGCTAAGAGGGCTGATCGAGTAATCAAGGAGACCATCGGGAGGGCTAAATCGAAGATTCAGAAGCGCAAACATCCTAAAGAGGTGGCCTCAACTGTGGAAGAGCCAAGGGTGAAGCGTATACAATTCAAAATGCCTGCTCAAGGTAAGTAAGCTTGATGCACTTGTTGTATTGCTATTATCGTCATTTTCATGTTGACTGCTTACATGAAACTAATGTCTTCAGACCTGACTTGAGAAGTGAGAAGGAAAGAGCTAGAAACTATTATCGAGGAGGAGGATGTTCCAACAGATTTAATCGAGGAGGAAGAGGTCGGCAAAGATCAGGTGGAAGTGACCGAAGAGTCGACGGAAGACACCACGGAGACAGAACTGGTCAATGACCAGGATGGTGTTGATGAAGTATTTAATAACTTCCTTAAGGGAAGATTGGATCTTGATGATCCTCCAAACCGGGAAGGGGACAGAGAACCTAGTATATTTTCTTTTGTTTTATTGCGTTGCCTTGTGAATTGTTGTTTTTCTTATGTGGTGTTTTAATTTTATGTTTTCTATCACTTCCAGACAAAGATATTGAAAGTAGGAGGATTCCTACGATGCGGTTAGAAGTGCCTATGATAGTGGCTCCCCCTAAAACGACCACTGAGGCTAATCCATCTCGTACTCATGAACCATTTACTTGGACCGAGATGCCAAGCAAAATGGATTTCGTCACCGGTATTGTTGATGAGGTGGTCGAACGCATTCCGCAAACTCACCCTGAAATAGGTACAGTCGTCTCAGTCTTTGAGTTTCACATTCTTTTCCCCCTTTTTTTTTGTTTTTTGCCATTTAATATCTAATGCCTGTCCTTTTTGTGTGGGTAGGGGCTAAAATGAAGTGGGATCCATATGAGGCTGTTTGCATTGAGAGCTTGCCTGCACTACCACCAGAAGTTGAATAGATACCAAGATAGGTCTATGACAAGGTGGCGGAATGTATTGTACATAACGCCAAATTGCTTTGGACCTGTAGGCGCTTCATTGAACAACTATGGTTGCAGATCCAGGCAAGGGAAAAAGAGGTTGTCGAGTTATCGGCTAAACGTGATGATCTCAAGGCTCGTTATGAGTTCGCCTCGGCTAGATTAATAGGTGATCATTCTTGGTGAACTTCCAAGATCACTTATACCATATATTGAAACCTGCTAAATCGCCATGCATCACTGACTTGGAAGCTAGCAGAGCATAAGGCCCAAATAGATTTATTGAACCTTAAGTGCTAGGATTGGAAGGCTTTTGCTTCCAAGGTGCGGAAGTGGGGTCAAGATGAGAAGAACCACAAGCATCATTACAAGAAATCATTAAAAGAAGTGTCTATAGAGCAGCGTCAGCTCGAAATATTCGTTGAGGGTTTGGGCCTACATTCTGCATTTGACACCTTTGCTAAGAACACCACCATTGAGATGGAATCGCCCACAAGGATAATTACGACTGCTTTTGGGGAGGTCTCTGTGGGCAAATTTCCCTTGAAACGTCCCACATGGTCAGTGGTTGACAAGGGGAAGGCCTTAGCGAATGTCGATCTGGGCCTCGATGGGACTGATTGGGCTAGCATCTCAGAGGAAGAAATTCTCTATCGGTTGGAATTCAGTTTAGAGGGGTCTCCTACGGTAAGCATTTTGTTGTTGTGATTTTTGTTTGTTGAATAGCGTTTGGGATTTTTCTCTTTTCCACTTTTGTTGATTGTTTTTTTAAGGGTTGAGGTGACGACGATGTTCAAGAAGGTGGCCCCAGCAGAGAGGGGACCCATGGTGTCGGCGAGTCTGAAGGGGACAACCCTCCCATCCCTGATGTTTAGTTTTGATTTTTAAAGTATCCTGGCTCATGTTTTGCCTTGAGTTGTATTGAACTGGTGAATGGAATCAGTTAACTGTTGTACATGTCTAACTGTATTGACTACACATATATATATTTCTGTATTATATTTTATTTTTATTTTTTTATTTTTCTTTTTGGCTCTTGTCATTTAAATGTAAACACAATGCGGCAATGTAAAATGTTTTGGTTTGTTTTGTTGTTTAAGTGCAATGCACGAAGCGGGAATGCGAGTAGGAATGTAATTAAAAGCAAAGGATAATTGTGAAAAGGAAAACATGAAGAAAATCTATTATTGATAACACGATAATGCAAGCGTAAATTCGAACAATGAACTTGAATTTGTGAGAAAAAACAAAGTGCAAGAAAGTGGTTTAGTTTAAGGCCATTTCGGGCAGCATGCACTAGTTTAAGGCCATTTCGGGCCATGTGTAAACAAGGGAAGTTTCAAGTGATGCTAGTGGATTTCTTGGCAGACCGACCATTTCTGATCATGGCTAGTTTTATGCCATTGCAGACATGTTATAGTTTAACGTCATCTCGGACTATGGAGGTAGTTTAATGTCATTTTGGACTTTAATGTCGTTTATTGACTTAGTAGTTTTTTAATTTTCTTCATTTTAACATTAGGAGCAGTGTTAATGGGTATGATTCTATATTCAGCGTCTCCTTCACTAATCACGTTGAATGGTAATTCGGCCCAAGGGACGTCTGATGGAACAGTTCCCACGTTGGTGCTTTCTGGTGTTTCTGCATGTACTGTAGTTTCTACGTTTGTTGTAGTTTCTAGGTGAGGCTGTATATGCACACTTTCAGGCCCGGGTATTTCTGTGTTGGGTAAATGTTTCTTTGTGTTTAATAGATTATTGCTTACTGGTTGTGTGCATTTTTGTTGTTCATTTGTATCATCTTGTTTAGGCTCTTTGAGCTTAACCTCTAAGCCTTGGTCTGTATCTGTATGTGATGAGATGGTAGGTGTAGCGGCCTCCCTGTGTATAATGATTTTGCCACCTTCGTACGATAGGTGAATCTCTTGGTGTATGGGGGAAGAGACTGCTTTTAGTTGGGCTAACTAGGGCCTTCCCAATATTAAATTGAACCCTGGCATTTCATTGATGACCACAAAGTCTGCAGATGTGGGGAATTGATCCCCTGCTATAAAGTCCAAAGTCACGGTGCCTTTGACTATTACACGTGATCCACTGAACGACTTCAAACATGTGGTGGTGGTTGGTCTAATTAGTTCCGTTAGTCCTAATTGTTTGACGATGGGATAGGGTACTACATTTGTAGCTGCTCCATCATCTACATGCACTCGATGTATCTTGAATTGATTTATTTGTATCATTATGAACATAGGTGCGGTTGTCACTTCTCCCATTTTCTCATCCATTTTGATGTTGTCATTGTGGAAACCTAGTCACTTAGGAGTCAATCCTTGAGGCAAATACATGACTTCATGAATTGAAGGTTCATTTGGAGGCAAGTCTTCGCTTACTGGGATGGATTTCAACATGCGCACTAGAGCTTCGTGATGGGTTTGAGAGGTTAACACCAAGTCGTATAAGCTTAATGAGGTGTTTTTTTGTTTAAGCACCTGCGTGACCTATGTTAGAGCCATTGCTAAATCTCTACTATTGGGTGTATGTTTGTCGATAGTTATTTGGTCCATCGGGCCCAACAGTTTTATCTCATGCATAGTTGGTTTATCATTTTTATCCACAGCCGTGGATCTAGACGTATCATGCTTTTCGGATGATTCATCCTCATAGCCTGTGTTTGATTTATTGTTAGGTGATGTCATGGGTATTGCATTTAGCAGGGTAGGTTTGGGAGGTCCTAAGGCTAATCGTTGGCTTTGCTTCTTTAAGCATTCCCATGTAAGCTTGTCTGTCAGGTGTTCTCATGTGTGGCGTGGGGGTGCAGTTGGTTTTGGAGCCTTAGGTTGCTTTGGAACCTGTACAACGTATGGAGTAGGTCGGGGTTGCGGTTGGAGGGTTGAATGCGGTTGAGTGTTAGGCTAGCTAGGCATCTTGATGACATAGGGGATCGATTTATTCTATGTTTGTGGAGTGTAGGATTGGTGGTCATCAGGACATTCGGGTATCCTAACAACATATGGAGTTGGCCTAGTTGGAGGTTGTACCTTCGTAGTTGCGACCACAGGTGATACTCGGACTACGTAGGGAGCAGGCTGAGTAGGAGGTGATTGTGTGTTTGCGGTAGTAGTGGCGGGAGGTACGCGCACCACGTATGGTTTTTCACGTGGTGGTGTGATAGAAGTTGCTATGGCAGGGGGTATTTAGATGACATAAGGTTTCTGTGGGGAGTATGATGGTTGAGGCAAAGATGTTTGTATAGTGGGAGGAATATGCACTACAAATGGTTTCTTAGGCATTTGCTGCTCATGATCGGAATGGACGGTGTTAATCCTAGGTGTTTTTAGTTCGTTATCAAAGTATATGGTGTTAATTACATACGGTGCTTCTTTAGTATTTAGAGGATCTTTATATACGCCCATGGCCTGGTTTTGTGGTTAGACCAGGTTGGCTTCATCAAAAGTGATTTGACCTCCGTTGATCATCCGTTGGATATCTTATTTTAAGGTGAAACAATAGTCAGTGCCATGCCCATTGCATTGATGATAATCAAAAAAATGATCCATTCTAAAGCCTTTTGCAATTGGGGGCTCATCTGGTGTTGCCAGGCTTGGGTTTTAAACTAATTGATAGAACCAATCATGTCTTTGGATCACCGCGGGGGACAACTGTTTATGTTTCATCAATCTGGCCTTCAAGAGTTGGTCAAAAAACTGTGATGGTTTCATGGGCAATGACATATATTGAGAGGGGTCCTTCCTCTTGAAGTTTCTTGTGCAACTTGGCGTAGGGTTTTGTGATGCGGATGATTCAGGTGCCGTCGCAGGAGCGGGTTTAGCATAATTGGTAGGGGCAACATGCAATTTGCTTTGTTGTCCCACATTTGCTTGTTGTGTTTTCGCTACTGCCGCTATAGTTATTTTAGCCTTTTCTATGTCTTTATTACTATGTTGATTCTTAAAGGCTAAATATGCAGGGTCGTGGCTATTTTGGGCTGCCTCCTCTATGTTCTTGATCTGTACAAATGCTTGACTAAGAGTGTGTTCATTGAGATAATATAGTTTGGACTTGACAAAATCATTGATAGCCCCTTTTAGGATGGTGAGGAGATACGTCTCCGGGATTGACTCATGGAGCTCATTTAGGGCAGCACTCCACCGTTGGATGAATTTTTGGATAGGCTCAAGAGGTGCTTGCTTGACTTATATGAGGCTGTCAAGTGTTGCTTCAGGCTTCAAGTTATACTTGAACTTGGTAACGAATTGATGTAACAAATATTCTAGAGAAGATATTGAGTTTCGTGGCAAGGCTTGATACCAATCAAGTGCTCTCCCTACGAGGGACATGGGGAACACTCATAGAATGGCATGTGGCCATGCCTGAAGTAGAGCGCATTCTAGTCTAAACGTTATGAGCTGAGCGTTGGGGTCTATCTCCCCATTGTATTTAGTCAACGTGGGTAAGGATACACCCTTGGGTAGTGTTAGGGGTGGAACCGAAGAGCTGATAGGGTCATCGTGATAGAAGTCCAGAACCTTAAGCTCTCCGTCGGTGGTTGTTTTGAGGTGTTTGACCTCGTCAGTTAACTCCTGCATTAGCTTTTTGGCATCAGCCCAGTCTTGGGCACTAGGTGAGATAGTAGGTTGATGATGTTGTATAGTATATAGGTTAGATTGTTGGACAGTGGGCTGGAAGGCAGAAAGTTGTGTGGTTGGAGGCTGTGCTTGCGGAATATTTGTGGTGGGTGGTACTAGAGGTGGTGCATTGTAAGTAATGGGTTGTTGTTGTTGTTGTGGTTGTACTTGAGGGATGTTAGTGGGTAAAATTGTATGAGGCGGTATGTTATAGTGAGGGGGTTGATGCGGTTGAGCACCAATTGCAGCCCATTACCCAGTCACGCTTTGTGTAGGGGCACTCTAAACTTGTTGAGTTACAACGGTGAAAGGGAATCCTTAGATTTGAATCCACAGTCTATAATGAGCGAATGTAGAAGCTGGTATCACATGCAGCATCCCGATCACCCGGGGTGGGAAGGTTACTCCTACATTATTTTGAGGAGGTTGTATTTGTAAGAACGAGGATGCTGTTGTAATGGGGGGAATAGCAAGGGGAAGTGTATTGAGTTGCATGTCAGTTACAGGAGGGATAGGAATAAGCGTGGATGGTTCCAATTGAGGTATCTGTGCTTGGGTGATTTTAAATGGTTGGAGGGCCGTAGCTTCCCCTGTGGCTAGATGAAACAACAGGTTTACATAGGTTTGTGGGCTAAGGGTATGGTACGAATCTTCATGCTCGGACTGAGTTGTGAAGTCATCCTCCTCTTCCAATTGAGGATTTAGCACAAATTGGTCCAGAGACTGATTCCTTTGTAGGAGGAGCTGTGAGATGAGCTCAGAGTAGTACTATGGGAGAGGGATGATATCATACGGGGAAGGAATGAACTCATGCCCTCCTCTATGAAAGAGTTCGTATTGTCTCTTAACCTCTATTTCGGTTTGATCCACGGCTAGGCCGGCTTGTATTTTTACGCATATGAAATTGTTTTGCTCCTGGGTTATAATGTTAAATGATGGGTTCCTGCCTTGCAATATGAGAGATAGGCGAGGCCCTGCTGTGGGTTATACTATGGGTTGTTGAATGGCTATGGGGCCTACGATATCTATAATGGGCTTGGTTGAAGCGTTGGGGTTCGTAGTGTTCATGACGAATGGTTGTGAATATAGCACAGTAGAAGGGATATGAAACTAGTATACTTATCAGAGCATATGCCTAAGTTGATAGCATATAGCGTATGGATTGGATCTTAGTGTATAGGCTCCAACGACTAGCGTATACAGAGTAGTGTACAGGTATACTGAGTAGCATGGACAGAGTCTACAGTGTACAGCGTACAGGTATAATGAGCAGCGTAGATAGAGGGTCTACAGTGTACATCGTACATGTATACTGAGTAGCGTAGACAAAGAGTCTACAACGTACAGTGTATAGGTATACTGAGCAACGTATGTAAAGGGTCTACAGCGTACAGCATACAGGTATACTGAGCAGCGTATAGACAGATTCTACAGCATACAGCGTATAGGTATACTGAGTAGCATAGACAGAGGGTCTACAACATACAGTGTACAAGTATACTGAGCAGCGTAGATAGAGAGTCTACAGCGTACAGCGTACAGGTATACTGAGTAGCATAGATAGAGAGTCTATAATGTACAACATATAGGTATACTAAGCAGTGTAGAAAGAGAGCCTACAACGTACAACATAGACTAAGCATCGTGTAGACGCTGGGAATTCTATAAAATGGGGTGCAGATCTAGGAATTTTAGAGTTGGATTTGGTGTCGATGCCATGTGAATCTGGGAAGATCAAGGTCTGAGATCAAATTAAGTTTAAAGAGTTTGCGGCCCTCCTTCTAGCGCCATTTTTTATACTATCCAAAATTTTCGGTCTTTGGCTGGAATGAAACAGAAACCAGGAGATCCCCGGACAAGCATAGAAGACCCTACCTTCGCTTGAGGGCAAGCTGGAATTAACGAAGGTAGAGTACCTTGAACGGTCTGCACATGAATCAGACAAGGATTTCGTCGAATGTACACCGTTATACTGTACGCTGGGTTATACGTAAACAACGTAACTAATGTCAAATGGAGCATAAACATACAGGAGCGTAAATAGGAAGTATACAATAATGAACGAAAAATTGTAACAAATCTTAACAAAGAAATGTGGTAATATTATTGTGAAATGAAAGTTACAATGCATCGGTCTAACGTAGTTGTGAATCTGACACAAGGCGGACGAAGAGCCCCGGTGGATGCGGAGGGATGCTGGTGTGCTGGTTTGAACTGCAGGCACAGTGTGAAGGCTCTATGCTCAGTGTGCAGGGTTGAGGTCTAGCATATAGGGTTTTTGCTTTACTCTAGTTTCTCAGTGTCTCTAGTTTTTTTCAAAATTGCCAACCCCGATCTCATGAAAAATTGGGGTTTTTATACAAGTTTAGACGTTAGACTCAAATATGAGAGGGGATGATTAGCTGTGGAGTGCTGGAATCTTGGGTTGGGTGACATGTGGCACATTGATCGAGTGCGAAAGAATGAAATTTTACAAGTGTAGGGCGTGCTGCACGCCAGCGTATATGCGCTGGGCGCATGACCTCGGCGTACAAACTTGATCAAAACAAAAGAAGTCATTCGGCCTTCAGATTTGAATTCAGATGTCACGAGAATGTTGCCTGTGGATGATGTTCAGCTTGGTTGGCCTTGATCTGACATGGTTCTGGAGAGTTTTGATTGGTATATTGGGTGTGCTGGTGTCCATGCTAGGCATATACACTAGGCGTACAACATGTTCATGCACTCTGGTGTATACGTTGGGTGTACACATTGTACATGTTGGGCATATACGCTGGGCGTGCAGGATGCACATGCTGGGCATATACGTTGAGCGTCTATGCTGGGCATGCAGGATGCACATGCTTAGTGTATGAACTCGAAAGTACATGATGTCGAGACCAAAATTCATCTTTTTTGAGCTCATGATGATACCTGATAATTGCTCTGTTCTTGTGAGTGTTGTTTCCATGCCGTCTTTGAGGTCGCGTGCTAGGTGTATACGCTGGGCGTAAATGTTGAGCGTGCATGTGAGTTGTGTACACTGGACGTATATGCTGGGTGTATACGCTGGGAGTGTATGCTAGGCGTATACGCTGGGAATGTATACTGGGCGTATACGCTACATACTGCATACTTAGTGAGAACTAAGTATCTCGAGTTTCGAAGTTGCCATGTTTGACACCAGATGTTGCTATGGTGTTTTGTGGGTCCCAGGGAACTGTTTCTTGTTGAGTTCGACTCTGTTTGAAGCTGTTTGTGGGGCCCTCAAGCTTTAGTCATGCTGGAGAGCGTCATGGCTTAGCTCGACTCTTGTTGGAGAAGTACTAAGCTCAAAAATTTTGTGGTGTTTTACCTTTGAGTCTTAATATGATCATACTCCCTCGGAATACATTGGCTAGTGTAGTCCCAACATTGATGGGAAGGTATGATGGATTTTTTTTATTTTAACTCAATTTCCAAGGTTTTATGATTTCTAAAGTTTTTGATGGGGTTTTAGGGTCATAGGGATGAATTTTGAGGTCAATTTGGTGTATTTATGGCTTTTTTGTTAAATATTCTTAGAGTATCCATGCTAGATAGCATTGATGAAGGCCTCCCTAGTGTGGCTAGGGGGTTTGAGATGAAATTCAACTTTTTTTGCTTGATTTTTGGTTACTAAAGATTTCAAGAAGGTGTGAAGGTCATGATATGTCAATTTGAAGGTTTTTTTATGGAATTTTATGTCCAAACCCTACCAAATCATGCTAGGACCAAACTAGCCAGCATGTTAGGTATGTCGCTAGGGTGGCTTTACTAGAATTTATGATTTTTTATAATTTTTATTGTTTTACTAGGTTTTAAAGCTTATAAAGGCTTTTAATGGGGGTTTAGGCTTTGCATGGTTATTCTAGAGTTGAATTGAGGTTTGATTAATGTTTCAAAGTACCATCCACCTAGAGAAATGCTAGCTAATGTAGTTGTAAAGAAGTCTTGATCTTTAGGCCAATCAACTAAGTTTTGGGTCCTTAGGACTACTGATGCCTATGGCTATGGTCTAAGCTTAAAAATATAGATCCTGGAGGTCATTGGAACCTTGTTTTTAACACTTTTTCTTAGAGCTATGATAACTAGCATAGTTCCAGTGTAGTTTTCCAAAAATGTCTTATTTTGGTATGAGTTTTGATTATTTTTGGTACTCAAGATCTTCTAGTGTCCATGTCTATGTTTCCAATTTGGTGTAGGGCTATATTGGCTTCAATGATTCAAGTATGGATGGGCATGAGATGTGTATTGATCATGGTTGGCACTTGGGGCCCATTCCAAGGCTTATTTGGACATTAATACCAGTGTAGTTTTTGTTAGAATGTGTCAATCCCATTGTATTGGTGTTTTTATTGGTTTGTATACTAATGATACATAAGCTAAAATGAAAGTATATAAGACAATGATTGGTAAAATATAGATATAAGGCCATCAAGAAAAAAAAGTGAATGATATGGTCATAATAAAGATAAGGAAGAGAAAAGAGTTACAAATGCATTACCATGAAGTGAATCTCCTAATGTATAGGAGATGAGACTACATGAAGCTTCACTAAGCATGATCTTCCTAGGATTATGTTGAAGCTGGGTGTCTCTTCAACCACTAAGAATGTAGTGAATGTAGGGAATTACTCACTAGCTACAAAATCCAAGGAGATAGAACCTCGCACCACTACTTGTGATCCATTAAATGACTTGAGTGCTGAGGTAGTGGTTTCTTGGATGTTCTCAATTAAGCCTAGCTTATCAACAATGAAAAATTGTACCACATTAGTTGCCACTCCGTCATCCACATGAACACGATGTATCATGTACCTACCAACATGTATAGTAATAAGGATAGAAGTAGATAGCACTTACTTGGTTTAAGAGTAAATATTTACCTCACTATCATGAATGTTGAGCATTGGTTGATGCCCATTTTCCCTAAGTGAAGCTTGCTCGATGATAGAGTGGATCAACTCTTTGTTGATGGGCATGTCTCCACTCATAAGGATAGAGGTCAACACTTGAGCTAGTGCATCTTTGTGAGCAGAAGAAGTTATGAATAGGTCATATAATTTTGATGATGTGTTCTTTTACTTCAATGATCATTTGGCTTGTTTCATTATTGCAAGAAAGCTCTTTCCCTTAGAATGTGATCTTTCAACCTTGGTGGCTTTAACTTCCCCCATTCTTTCTAGAGTTTTCCACTTATGTTTTGATGTATGTGCCTTGGGCCCCTTTTCCATAGGTGTAGCTGGTCTTGATGTGGCTCAGTGGGTTAGTTGATTTTGAAGCCTTTTGTTGTTGGCCACCTTCAATGGGCTTATTTGTTGGTTTAACAACAAGTTGATTTTGTCACTATTGTGATGATGATTTCTTACTAAACTCTGAGTTGTGGACTGCTATAGGTGGGCTTTGATCATAGGTTGTTATAGTTTTTCTTGTTGAAGGTAGAGGGACCTTGATACAAAATGGTTCCTTAGGCTTTGGAGGATTGGCAACTTGTGGTCTAGGTTCTAAAGTTGATGCCATTAAAGGTGGGACACATATGACGAAAGGCTTCTTAAGGGTTGGAGGAGATGGTACCTTTATGAAAAAGGGCTCTCTAGGCTTTATGTTTTGGGATCGAGGTGGTACTTTGATAAAAAATGGTTCCCTAGAAGGATTAGACCATTTGATTTCTGTGAATGAGGCTATAGTGTAGGAGTTATTCTTGGAATTTGGACAGTTGGGCTTATTTAACACCAACTCTTCATGGTTTATCATCTTCTAGAGTTCCTCCTTTAATGCTAGGAAAAAATTAGTGTCATGATTGGCCATTTGATGATAATGGAAAAACCTATCTAGTCTAAAGTACTTTGGTAGCTTGGGATCATCCTTAGTAGCTATCATTGGTTCTCTAGCTATGTCACAAAGATGATCATGCCTCTTATGAGCCTCTTCAGATAGTTACTTATGGTGTGTATAGTTATCTTTAAGAAACTATTCTAAAAGCTAAAAGAGCTTCATAGGAAACATTATGTACTAAGAACTATCCTTCCATTCAAATTTTGTCCTTGATTGATTTGGAGCATAGGATGTGGATGGTTATGATAAGTTAGAAGATGTATTATGAGGCAGTGATCTCCACCTCTCTTCTTGTTTTGACTCTTTTCTCACTATAGCCATAGTTGCATGTTCTTGCTTGGTTTTATAGGCCACATATGCTAGGTCATTGCTTTCCTCAACTACCTCTTCAATGTTCTTAATTTTTGAAAAGGATTGACCTAGTGATCAAGGCTCTAAGTAGTATAGCTTCAACTTAATGAAGTTTTTTTCTACTCCCTTGTAGATGGCTAAGAGATGGGCTTTAGAGATAGGCTTTAGAATCTAATTGAGTGTTAAATTCATCTTTGAATTAAACTTTTGATTGGTTTAAGTGGCCCCTACATCACTTTCATCCATTGGTTGAACATGGCATTTGGCTTCAAGTTGTATCTAAAGTAGTTGATAAATTTGTGTATTAGGTTCTCAATGAAGGAGATGGAACCTCTAGGCAAGATTAAATACCAATGTAGAGCCTTAACCTTAAGGGACATAGGGAAAATCATTAGTATCATATGTGACCAAGCATGAAAAAAGAGGCACTTAGACAAGAAGGTAACCAAGTGTGCATTGGGGTCCCCTTCACCATTGTATTTGGTGATGTTTGATATGGACATGCCTACAAGTAAGGTTATTTGAGACATATTAGGGCTTATAGGATCATCTTGGTAAAATTCTAGAACCTTGATCATCTAAGTTATACTAGACTTAAGTTTTTATCGCTCTTTGGTGAGGTCTTGGATCATTTGGAAGGCTTGATCCAAGCCTTGGGGCATTCCTATAGGTTGCGGTATTTATGTTGATGGTTGAGGAGGAAGTTGTAAAGATTGATGCTATGTGATGGGTATTGATCACCATTACAGGTGGGTTGAATAGGGAGAAAGAGATTTGCATTAGGATATGTGATATGAAGGGAGTAAAGGAAGTATAAGAGGCTTATGTTGCTTGGGGTCCTAATGAGGGTCCCTTTGGTATGACAAAGGGAGGTGGCAAGGTAGACATCATCAAGGATGGGTAAACAAAGTGAGGTTGTATGACAAAGGACATCAATGAGAATAACAAGAAAAATTGGACAATAGGCTAGGCTTACTGCACAACCATAACAAATATTTGCTTGAACATGGTGGAATAGGAAAGAGGGAACTAAGGTACTCACCCTAAAAGGGATAGTAGGGGTACAAAGCTAGAGGTGGTTTCTTTGGGAGCTAACCATTGGGAAAGGTTTCCTATAAATGTGTTTGGCTCTTACTCTACCTCAGACTTGTCTTGTTCCTCTTGGTGATCCTTCTAGCTAATTTTCTCACTAAACTCATCAACATTTATTAGTTGTATAAGCATGTATGCATAGAAAATGGTGAGGGGGATTTTGTTATATGGAAAAGGGATGTAATTTTTACCATCCTAGTGTACCATTTTGAATTAATGCTTAGTGTTCAATTCGGATCATGGCATGAACAAATCAAATTGCATCTTAGCATAGAGGAAGTTGTAGAAATTCTCATTGATGACTGTAGGGTCTTTCTGATCATAGATGAAAATTGCATCTTGGCTAGATGCCATGTATGCAAGGTCGAGTACTGGCATAGCTGATTTGCAAAAATGCATGAACTGGTATCAACAATACCAAGCTAGACAAGTAAAAGCTAAGATAAACGTTATAAAACTATGTTGGGCTAGCAAAAGCTAAGCTTGTCTTTAAAAAATCCAGCAGTTATTGTGAACATTTAAATATGGAAAATATGATTACTTGTAATATGTTGGATTTTGGAAAGATATACTAGTATTTTTCCAAAAATACATAGGTGATAAAAAGAGCAAGTTTTTGGTTTTCTTTCTAAAGGGGTGCTGGTATATTTTCCCTTTATGGAAACTACACTGGGTTTTGTTGTGTGATCAAGAAAATATTTTATTTTTCAAAAGATAAATTTGGTATCTTGAAAATCCATATTGGGATTTTTGAGAATGAGAAAATGTAGTTGGTCCACCAAAACTATGCTAGGTAGTTTGGTAAAAGGGAAAATATGTGGATTTTTGATTAATTAAACCAAAATCCTAGCAAGTAGAATTACCCAAGGTGCAAAAGGGGTATGGTTGGAAAATATTTGTAAACTACAACTATAGGTGTAGTGTAGGTTGTAGTGATAAGGGTATTCCCTACACTTGAGAAAATGTATAGTAGTTTTGTGTTGGAAGAAAAAAACAACTATGCTAGCTTTGCCAATAGTGGATATGCTGGAGAGAGAGGGGAGAGAGGGGGTAAGGTATAAACAATTATCTCACCCACTTACATTGTGTTGGGGTTTTCCCTCTTAGCCAAAAATAATATTTGTATTTGAAAATGTGGATGTAAATTTTGTGTTTTCAATGGATACGTTGACGATTGGAGAAGGACCAACATTGGCCTTACTAGAAAATTTTATAGCAAGGGTATTTGGATGATTTTGGTGGAGCAATTTTGGCCTTTGGAACATACTAGGTTTCATTGACAACCATGTTGGCCTTGAAAAGTACAACAACTACTGTAAGAAATTCAAAAGTATCCAAATCACTTCCAACCACAATGTTAGGTTTTGGAGGTAGAGAAATGGATGGCAGCATTGGTTTCTCTTGCGGGAAGTTTTCTAGCAAATTTTAAAGGATTTTTGTTATTAATTTAATGTTTTCAATTTGTAGAAAAATGTTATTGAAATGGAAAAATGGGATTGGACGTAGAACTTTGGTGAAGGCCCTCCTTCTAGCA
>MNCI01020454.1:361292-375997 GCA_015680685.1 Gnetum montanum | reverse complement strand
AAAGAATGCAAATTTAATCTAAGAAAAAACACAACATTTAAACTTGAGATAAACTTGCATAGATGAATGAACTGCTAATTTTTATTAAAATAATAAAAATATTATAAAAGCAAAGTTTCAAGATGTACAAGTGTGTGCCTAGAGGCACAAGGAGTTACCCAAATGATTCTTGAAGTATGGTAAAACTAGCAAGTTGTGTTCTATAGTTGATTGCATGATCCATGTGCTTCCAAGCTTCAACTTCCAAAAACTCCTCATTGGTTATTAAATGTGGATCTACTATATTGGTGTGTTGTAATGGTAAATAAATGTTGACTTTTTGTTTTTGGGCAATGCACTAAGAGTCTTCAATGCTTAGCCAATTGCCAATTTGCTAGAAAGTCCTTTCAAAGTGTTGGAATTTTATTTAAATAGGTTGTTGGGTTTTAATTTTTTGCTGCAAATTTTCTACCATGATTGCTAACAGATTGAAATCATGTGCAAGTATGGTAGGCTTTCAACTCCAACATAGTTTTCATTTATTAATAAACCATGATTGTTATGATAAATAGTAAATAGACTTTTCCAACTACATTAGCTTCTTCCAAGAACATTGTCCTTATGGTAGTAATGCTGGAGTTGTTGGAACAATGCTGAAATTTGTGAAGAAACCAAATCCCCAACCATTACAAGGCTAGATTTGTAACACCAATGTTGGCTTTTGTAGCAACGATGCTAGTTTTGTTGGAAAAATGAAAACCGAACACCACCAACATTGGGGGTAGGTGATTCCAACATAGTTGAGGACTTTCATTAATGTTCAAGAAGAATTATAGTTTTAATTAACTCAATCTACTAAAGAAGGAAAAGAATTCATTCAAAGTAACACTAGAAAAATTGATGATATTTTAACTAACAAACATAATAATTTGACTCAATAAGTTTAGGTTTTAGGATAACTATTACAACTTCCAATCATAGATGAACCTAAGGTGGATGAATTTGTAATTACAACATCTATTGAAAATCTGAACTAAGCCACAAATTCAATTCTCATTTTTTGTAACATTTAATCCTCTTGTAGATACTGTAAATATAAGGATGGATTCAACAAATTCTATTAGTTACCATTTTCCAAAAATAAAACCCTCCCTTTACCCAAATATTAAGTCATAGAGCAAGTTTAAAATGGACCACTCAACCAATAAGTGCTCTAAACTTTGAAACTCCACTTACACTAGCAACCACCTTAGTTTTAATACCCTATCCAACTACAATTTTTACATTATGAACTTGATCATTTGTAGTTGAATCCCCATCATACCAAGTACCTATCACAAGGTCTCAAACTACAATTCCTCTTTCTTTTGGTAGCTTAGGCTCTAATATTCCTATAGGATAAGCTCACCAAGGTCAAACATTAGAGGATCTATTAAATCAAAGGATAACCACTATTTTCCATGGATCATTACTATCTCCTATAGGGAGAAATGTAGAGGTTAAAAATTCACATTTATTACCCATTTCTAAGGGAAGTAATGATGTAGACCCAATCACACATGTTAGAGAGTTTGAAACCATGATAACCATGCTATCTCCTCAAGGAGAAGATAGAACAGAGATGATAGTTTTGCAATCCACTTTGAAGGATAAAGTTGACATTTAGCTTCAAACCTTGAGAACATAGATAGGATTATTGGATGAAATTTAGGCAGCATTTATACAATGCTTCCTCTTTAATGATAATTTGCATACCCTTAGGAAATAATTATTGAGCTTCATACAAAAAGAAGATGAGGACTATGAGAGTTATTTTAATAGATTTAAAGGGTTAAGTCTTAAAAGCTCCAATCATAGGTTTCTAGCCCATCAATTAATACAAATATTTATAGATAAAAGCTCCAATCATAGGTTTCTAGCCCATAAATTAATACAAATATTTATAGAAGGATTATTACCTTATTATAGACAAATTGTTGACTTTTCCTATGGGGAAGACTTTTTAAACGTTATATTAGAAGAAGGTTGATGAATTATTGATTCCTTAATAGATCAAAGCAAGCATTGGCCAAAACATGAGGACATGGAAGAAGTAACTCATCAAAATAAGAAAATAAATAAAAAAAGTTAATGAATTAACTAAATTAATTAAGAAGCAATCCCACATTTCCCAAGAAGAATCTTGTTGCCTTTGTGGAAACAAACAACATGACATCACAACTTGTCCAGCACTAGTATATTATAATTAGGAAGTTTAAAAATTAGTAAGAGATTTCTAGAAAATTAGAAATCAAACTCCTTCTTCATTTTAGCTAATAACATTGCACCATTAACAAATACCAATGTCTCAACATAATTTCAAAATAATTAGAAACTTAATTAATGAGCAATTGGATCATTTAACTTAAAGTGTAACAATCTTTATTAAGGAAAATAAACAATTCATAGCTAAAATTAGAAGGTAATTTTAGGACTTAGCCAAAAGTGAACTATCCTTCCAATCTAAGCCTAACCCCATAAATTAAAAAAAAGAAGGAAAAGGACAACTCAATATTATAACTAGAAGAAGTAAGAAGACTATAGCACATAAACCTAACAAAAGGGTTAGCCTTAAGAATCAAGTTAAAGAGGTACAACTCAAAGAGAGATATCCTAGAAAAGATAAAACACCTATAGTAGAATAAGAGGTAAGTATAGAACAAGTAAAGGAGGATTTTAAAAATCAACCGTTACTCTTGCTTAAGAAGGTAACCTCTCCACCATTTCCTAAAAGATTGAAGGAATATTTCTTAACTAAGGCATACATTCAGAAAATGTTTATAGAATTGTATCTACATATTCCACTTAAACAAGCCATAAGAGATACATCCATCATGCTAAATATTCAAGAGAGTTATGCACAAAAATAATGAAAGAAAATAACCTAGAAAAGTATGTCTAGTAGATAATCTTTCTCAATTAAAACAAAGTTAGAAGATTTTAAAGTACTAAGACCTAGGGGTCCTAACCATTTTCATAAAATTTAATGGAAAATAATTAAGAAATCCTTGTTAGACTTAGGTATAAGTATCAATATTATGCCATAGAAAATAGCTAATACATTAAATTTGAAAAATATTAAGGATGCAAATATGTTAATTTCCTTTGTTGATGAATTAACTATTAAACCTATAGGAATAGCAAAAGACTTCATGGTGGAAGTAGTAAAAGGAAAATACCCAGTAGATTTTGTAGTATTAGAAGTTAATGATCTAGATTGTTTCCCCATAAAATGTCATTATCCATTATAGGTCAAGAAAACTTCAACTAACCTTTGTGAACTTTACCTTTATACTTAACGTATTCGATAAATCAAATGAGGATATGATAAATCAAGATATTAAAGAAGCTCAAATGTGTTATTTGATATAAACTTCAGTAATGGTTGAAGATAGGAAAACTTTGATACTTAATAATTTTGATGAAGGACTGTTAGACTTCCACTAAGAAGTAACAAACTCTCTTGGATCAGATTTTGAACTTAGGATAGGGAATTGTTGGGGATAATATTGTATAACCAACCTTGCAAATTAAAGAATTACCAAATGCTCTTAAGTACATTTTCCTTGATAAAAATAAACCATTAATAGTAAATTCTTAATTGACCATTGACCAAGAAAATATATTGGTTGAAATTTTTAAAATAAAACACAAGGAATTTTCATGGAGCTATGAAGACCTACATCATGGAATTTCTTCTAATATTTACTAACATCTCATATACCTTGAAGATAATGTTAAACTAGTAAGAATTCCTTCTATGAGAATTAATCCAACCCTTAAGAAAATTGCTAAACATGAAATTTCTAAATTATGGAAAGAAGGTATCATCTATCCTCTAGCTAATAGTGAATGAATTAGTTCCATTACAGTGGTGACTAAAGAGCAAGGTAAATGAAGAGCTTGTATTAATTATAGGAAACTTAATCAAAGTATGAAGAAAGATTAGTTTCCTTTATCTTGCTATTGGAAACCATTTGGGACCACCAAGGATGTGGGCCTTTGGGGTCACAAAATTGAAGATGTTCTTCAGATAAGATTTAGGTGCTTCCTAAGATCTGGTAACACCAAGGCCTAGATACATCTAAATAGACTCAGTAGTTATAAAATGAACTTATCATGAGTAGGCGTTTATTGTTTTGAATGTTGAAATGGTTGGGTTATGTATAAAACTATAATCAGCTATCATAAAAGAGATTCAACCAACTTTGTCAAATACTGTGAGTTGTTGGAGATTCCTATTTTTTTTAGTCACTTATTCTATACTATCCTTATAGTACATTACTTGTAACAAATAAAATTTTGCAAAAATTTTTAAGCATAATTCTACCAATCTACTCCTAATTTCTCCTAAAGAGAAAGTTCCACAAGAAAACTAGAAATAGAACAAGATTTAATGGACTTATAAATAGAAAGAAAAGAAAGTAGATTTGTGCAAAATCTCAAATATTTAAGAAAGATAAATTGACATGAGGAAACACTTCACAATAGAGCTATTTCAATTCAATCTAACTATGAATTTTCCAAACCCTCTAATCTCAACAAGAAATTTCATAAAGACAATCTTATTATAGTACCAAAAATTGCTATGTAAAAAACAAAGTATAATTCTATATTTGGATAATTCATATTTGTCAAAGACTACATCCAATAGAGTCTTCAAAAATTTGACAATTTTAGGATTGAAATACCAAGATAATACACTTTAAAATAATGAAGTTATTTTAGTCATCTTAAAATACCAAATATTTTCCTAGATTCTCTATGCTCAAAATAGGCAATGTTGTTAAGACATTACTATTAAATTTCTCTTTTGGATTTTTAACAACATAAGCTCTTCTATGCCTAGGAGTCTAATATTGCACAAAAATAGAGCTATAAAAGCAACCTAGAGAAAAATATAAAATTAAATGCTAATCATGATACTAATTAAATCGTTAGCTAAGTAACTAAAATAGAATGGAAAGAAATGGACTCATAGGATTTAAAAAAAGCAACCAAATTGATGTCTTTAGCAAGCCATCTTACAAATAATCTTCAATTTTCTTTTTTCTGAAATCTTCCCTTAAAATTCTACCTTTGAATGTCCTTTTATAGGGACCTTAGGGTAGTTACAATAATCATGAGAAGTTAAGGGTATTACAAATATCTAGGAATATTAATTTATAACCATCGTAGAAGCTATAACTTCCATGGGGTTATTAGAAATGTGAGCTATGGTTGTGAAGTATTTTCTTGGTAATAAATATCAGAGGGTACCATAGGAAGTTACAAAAATTGGAGAAATACATGCCATAATTGGTAAGTGTACTTTCAAATGCAAAAATTTAGGAGATTTAGTTATGCCTTTTCACAAACTTTATGGGAAATTTAGCTTAAAATAAATAAATTTCTATAGATCCACATTTCTAAATTATAACCTTGCCATATGTACATGTATTACCTTTTCTAAACTTATATTATAAATTTGTGACCACCATAATAATATATATAATGGTTTTAATTATGTTCCATCCAAGCTTGTAACTCAAATATGAAACATGACTTTCTCCAGTGTGGTATGAGTGTGATGGTTTGTAGCTACCGTGTTGCCTTTGTCGCCTTTTCCATTGGCATGTAATTGGTTCAGAGATGGTGTTACCATGATGAATAGACATGTGTTTAGAGCATAGCCTTATTCGACATCCATAGCATGTTGATTCATGTTGTATGAATTGCATAGTTACTTAGAAATTCTTCAAGCTCCACCTGTTAGCCCATTCCCATCTAGCAACTACCAACGCTCCTAGCTCCATCCCTGTTGGAAGTAACCATGTATCTAGCCATCATAGTCTTATGCACTGGTGTTGCCTCTACCATTGCCATCGACATTGAGATTAGGACTATTATCTTGCTCATTTGGTTGTTTCAAATCATTTCTTAGGGTCTGCAATTGGCCCACTCTATGTTGGATTAAACCACCATTGAATTGTTAGTTCACCCTTCTACATTTCTAGCATTTCCTTGGCCATGTTGTTAATGCTATTGTGTGTTAGGATTATCTATTTTCATTTTAAAATTGCAGTTGTCATTGTTAAATCCTTTGCACACAAGTAAGTGGGAAATTCGTTAGTTGTAATGGTTGTGCATGGAAGAGCCACGATGCAATGTTATTGGTAAAAATTCATTGTTATTTTCTTAAGAAAATGCTACAGATGAAAAAAATATGAGTAGAAAAGATCATGTACATAAATTTCCCAACTATTGTTACCCATCGTAATGTTAATTCTTTCCCTTTGTTACCATTTGGATGCTTTGTTTCCCTTTAAATTGCCACATATAATTAGAGTACATCTTGGATGTTTTTTGTTTTTGTATATGTGTCTAGGAACTCATTTCTCTTGGAATTCCTCTTAGGCAGAAAAAATCTACTCAACGGTCCAATGGTTGAAATGATGAGTTGTGTTAATCATTTCTTTTCTTGTCTAGGGCAAGAATTTTTATTTGATGATGTTAATTTCCAATTTGTTGTTGCTCTAGTAGCTTAGGATATGATTTCCAAACAATAGCAAGCCTTCACTATTTTTTAGTTTTAATTATTTTTCCACTTTCTAGAGTAGAAATTCAATAGTTAATCATAGAGGATTTCTCACGATATCACTGCAGTGCATTTCTCAAACTTCAAACTGTTAAATTGTTGATATCCTAGTTGTGGGTTTTTGTCTAAAATGCTCATTTCAAATTGATTGTTTCCACAAGACCTTTGAACATAAGGCCTTGTAACATGTTTATCTTGAATGATGGATTTAACCTCAAACAAAGGGAATGTTGATTGGTTATGTATCTATTAGAACTCAAAGTCCAAAGATACTAAGAACTAAAAATGTAATCCATCTCATGCTCTCAATTGAAACTCCATGTGAATAAATAACAACCATATTTTAAAAAGTAGCACTAAATAGATCATTTTCCCAAAAGTTAGATAGGTAATGTTACTTATTTTCCTCAAGTGCATATCTTTTTATCCCTATATATTTTTATAAGGAGCTTGTCATATTTATTGATTTCATATTCTTACTTCATAAAATGGCTAAAATGTGTGAACACTTACATAGACCAAATATTAGAAAGGCTAGAAAGGCATGAATATTTTTTTTATGGGTTTAGTAGTTACAATCAAGTAGCCATTTCCCTAGAAGACCAACATAAAATAACTTTTAATTACCCATACAATATGTTTTCCTTTAAAAGAATTTCTTTGGGTCTTTGTAATGTACCTACTACCTTCCAAAGGGCTATGATATCTATTTTCTCTTATACATTATAGGTATATGGTAAAGTATTTATGGATGATCTTTTGTTATATGAATATACTTATGAGAAAACATTAGAATGATTAAATGTGTCTTAGATAGATGTATAGACAAAGACTTAAAATTGAGTTTGGAAAAAATCATTTAATGATAACAAATAAGGTATTTTTAGAACATGTAATCTCTAAAGAATGAATTGAAATTGATGTGGAAAAATTTAAGGTAATTTTTATAGTTCTAGATCCAACCACTTTAAAAACACTTAAATATTTCTTAAGTCATGTTGGGTACTATAGGAGGTTTATTAAAGATTTTTCAAAATTATCAAACCCCTTTATAAAATCCTAGAAAAAGATGTTTCTTTTATATGGACTAGTGAATGTCAATAATCCTTTATAGAACTTAAGAAAAAAGTAACATTAACCTTAGTACTTAACTCACCTAATTGGGATTTTTATTTTGATTTAATATATGATGCTAGTGATATAGAAATCATAGAAATTTTGGGATAGTATATAAAAAACATACCTAGGGTAATTTACTACATTTCTAAAAGCTTAGATCCTGCTAAAGTATATTATACTATGAAAAATAAAGAACTTGTACCAACTTTGTATGGCCTAGATAAATTTATGCATTACCTAATTAGTTATAAAACTAGGGTATACACTGATCATTCATCCATTAAGTTTCTAGCTAACCAAAAAAGAAAAATAAACAAATGCTAGGACTATGAGATGGTATCTTTTACTTCAAGAATTTGATTTTGAAATTCTAGATAAAAGGGATAGAGATAATTTTGTGGAAAATAACCTCTTTGGACTAGAGGCCTTAGAAGAAAATAGAATAAAAGGTTCATTTAATTATAAATTTCTAAATGAACAACTATATCTAGTCCACAAGGACCCATGGGTTTTTGATATAGCAAACTATTTAGCCACAATGACAATCCCAACTTAGTGGAGTCTAGAAGAAAATAATTCCTTTTTAAAAGGCATGTCAAGATACATTTAGAGTGAACCCACCTATATCACATATGTAGGGATGAAGTGGCTAGAATATGCATTGTGGAGAAGGAACAATAAGAAATCCTTCATATGTATCATGATTACCTTTGAAGGAGGACATATTGATAGTGATAGAATAGCCCTAAAAGTTTTACATAGTGGATTTTATTAGTCTACTATCCATAAATATTCTCACACATATGTTCAAGGATATAATAAGTATAAACATTTAGATGTAATTGTTGGCACATTTGGCCATTTCATGGAACANCATTCTAATAATAGAACCTTTTGATGTATGAGTATATATTTTCTATGATCATTTACCCCTTTAAATGGCTGTCAATACATCCTCATCTATATAGATTATCTTACTAGATGGATTGAAGTTAAAGAAACTCCAACAAATGATGTAAAGGTAATTATAGCTTTTCAAAGGGAACATATTTTAACATGATTTGGAACTTCATGTGTACTTATTAGTGATTAGGGAACTCATTTAATAAATAAAATAATGGAAAATTTCCTTAAGAATTATGAAATTCCACATAAGATAGCAACTTCTTACCATCCTCAAACTAATGGTCATGTTGGAAATGCTAATAGGATCATACTAAAAATTTTAACTAGAACTATTTGTTCTAAGAAGAAGGATATGTCTAAGAAATTATAGGATACAATATGGGCCTATATAATTATCTATAAACCAAAACTAAGATGTTCATAGTGTCAATTGGTCTATGATAAACAATGCATTTTTCCTATAGAAATAAAGTACCAATCTTTAAGATTAGAAAATTGATTAAGTTTTGATGAAGAAATTAATTAGAATCTTAGGATGGCCTAAATTCATAAGCTTGATGAATTACATATGCATGCACTTGATAAACATAGAATAATAAAAAGAAAATGAAGTTTACGAATGATAAGTATATATTCAATAAGAAATTTTAGAAGGAGATAAAATCTTATTTTACAATATGAGATTACATAAATTTCTTGGAAAATTAACAATTTGATGGAAAGGTCCATATTTAGTGTTACAACCCCATCTTAATGGTAGTGTCCTAATTGCACCAATTGAAGACTTCAAAGGCTTAAGTGTTATCATCAATATTAGACAAAATTAAGTGATGCTAATTACCCAATAGATAAAATGAATAATAATGGGAAATTAGTGGTCAAAATGATGGAAAGTGATATTATCTTAGGTAATCCATTACCTTATTTAATAATTTAAAAATAATTAAAATACAATCAAAAGATATATAACTTCTACCTTGAAAAAGGAAGGGATCAATAGAAACTTCTATTATTATTTTGAACCATAACAAATTTAGTAGCATCATGTCTAAAATGCAAGGGAGAAGGACAACTCCTCCTACCTTGGGATTGAAAGGTTGAAATCCAATGTCCCCCCAAGGGTGAAATTTAGGAGAATAAAATTGATACTATTAAAAATAAATTATGTTAGTTACCATAATAAATCCTATTTTTTCTTAAATATATCATTCCTTTGGTTAAAAGTTTCTATAGTAAAGCAAAGAAAATAACTAAGTGTAAATGCTCATAATTATAAGATCTATATTGGTTACTACCTCTAAATAATCAATGAGGGAAGGATGTGTTATATTGGATCTAGCATTTAATGGTAGTAAAAGCATCCAATTGAATGTAATAAGGGAAGATCAGTTTCTTTGTGAATAATCCATTGAATTTTTTTTAAAAAAAAGAATAAAAGGCTTCCATAAAAACATGATGGTTAAAGTAGGAAAAACGTTTTCCCCACAAGAACCTTCAATCATAAGAAGAGCCACACTTCCACAAGAACCTTAGAGTTGGGGTGATGATAGAAGCTTATAGGATTAAGCATCCTATAAGAACCTCCTCCTATAAGTAGAACTATTATGGATGGAGCTATGGTTAGTAGACTACTAGAAGGAACCTGAATGTAACTATCATAAATAGCTAGGATATGATACTATTCCAAATGACATGGACTAACCTAACCATATAGAAAAATAAATAGTCTTGTAATTATTCAAAATTATTTTTACTTAGTTTATTTATATCTCTTAACTACCTAAAATTACATAATGCTAATTAGAATTGTCTCTTCGTTTTTCTATGCCAACTAAGCATTTTAGCTATATTTCATCCTAATCAATAACTCAATTCTACATCTTACCTCATATCCTCTCATAGTTATTATTATTTCAATCCTAGGGCTACCATTCATGATTTCAACAACCAATTAATGCTCTTTGAATGTTCATATGGCTTCCCAACATGCCTCCCATAAGAGTCAAGGATTGAGACTCCTACTATGATCTAAGCATTGTAGGCACTAAATTTTCGAAGTTCTAAGCTTACTTGTATGCTTTTATAGTGGAAGAGTATATAAAATCCATGGAATATTTGCTATTGGTCTACTTTCATGGTTAGTGCCTAGCGTAAATAAAACTTAACCTAATTAATGTAGGTTAACGATCTAGTCTAAATTAATTGGAAGGGGAAATTAATTAAGTATGAGTAGAAGGAATTAGGGTATACCACAATGGAAGCTAATCCAAGATTAACTTAGAGAATGAAATACTTGAAAGGAATTCATCTCAGATCCTTAAAACCTACAAAAGGTAGGAACCTTGAGATTGTAAGTTATTCTTCAAATGAATGAAGCACACCTTGTAAGAGGAGGTTTAGTCCAAAGAATCCTACACTAAACATTCCTAATAGAATTCTATGACTTGTGACAAAGGAATATACAAAATTATCAGATATCATAAAATTGAGGTCAATAGATTCAAAAGAACCCTTTAGGTTTTAGGATATCAATGAACATTGATACTTTGATGTCTCACAATATTAATAATCCATGAAAGAGTAAAGATTTTTCTAGGACCCTCATGTTTTAATAGTGTAGACATGATAAAGCCTTATAAAATATATAAAATGATACCAACATCAATTGAGGTAGCAATAAGAATCAATATGGGAAACTGTATATAAAAACTAAATTGATAATTACTACTTTTGTTTTAAGAATCGTTCCTTTTGTATCAAACAATGTTGATTTAATAGTTTGATGTGATATGTTAATTTTTTTTAAAAAAATATAATGAAATAGTAAGACCATGGCCCTAATTTATTAAAAGGGTAGTGCAATTCATTTAAATGTATACACAAGAGATCAACATAAATCATTATTTTCCTACACATGAAATAGCTATGATAGATCTTAATATCCTTGCCGATCATAGCACTGGAATAGGGTTAGACCATTTAGCAAGGAGTAGGGTAGAACATACTTCCATAAAAGCTATGATTCAAGTTAAGCCTCATGCTCATTGAAATTAGGCTATACATTATTGTCTTTAGGAGGGTAATAACCCTAGTTTTTGTTATAGAATTTTTTGCCACATATAGTAAGGGCATAAATGGTAGAATCATCAACCACAGAATAATAGGACAAGTTAAGCATGGATTTTCTAGAGGAAATCATAGATAATTTTTTCTTTTTTAACCTCTTGTCTTTTTTTAGGCACTATAGAGTGAAAGATTGAAGATCTCTTCCCTTTATGCTAAAGCTAACTACATCAAGTAGTTTAACCACACTAATGCCAGTGTTTGCTAGTAGATTAAAGCATTAGGTTGCACATCATTTATTAAGTCCTCAATTGATTAGTTCTATCAAGAGTATATTCTAGAGTTCTATCATAATTTGAAACCTCATCTACCAAAGAAGAAGCCTCTATAATGATACTTGATATAAACTATCTACAAGACAAGGGTAAAACTCATAGTAGAGCAGTTGCATGCATGGTTGAGGTTGCTAGCTAGTAGTAATGACATATTTAAATCTAAAGTAAGATGAAGAAAAAATATGATTTATTTTATTAGTTTATTGGTAAGTTTTATTCTAGCATGGTTTAGCTATAAGGAGTCTCGTTTATGAATTTGAGGCTAAAACATAGGGTTATGGCATGAATGATTATGTTAGACATCTTGCCCTCGATGTATACCAAATACATCATCAATCTAGCCCTTTAAGTAATGAAGGTAATAAGATATGGGGATAAGGCTAACTTCACGTACCTTCTAATTAGGTACATGATTTATTATGATCATGATAAATGTTTAAAACTATATTTCTCCCTTTTTGATATTAGTGATTCTTTGGAAGTTAAGACTCTTGAAACCTTAAACTAGGATAAAAATGAACCTAATCATCTTAAAGAAGGATACGTTCACTAGGTTCCTAAAACTCTACATCAAGCTTGATCTTTTCATCAAGGAGTTTGATGATTCAAGTTTAATGTTGGCACCTCAAACCAATGAGGTGAAAGAGCTTAGGAATAAAATGAGAACCTAGATGCATGAGGTTTAGGCTAACCAATAGGAAATCCTATCCTTCTTGTAGAAAGTAAGCTCTACCTTGGTAAACCTAGTTAATAGCATTTCAAATATGGAGCACAATGTGCACCCTTAGATTTGACATGATGAAAAAGGAGCAAAACCATCCCACTTCAAATAAGAAGATAATATGAAAGTGGATGGTGTTCTTGAAGCTTAAGTCTCTAGGATTATTTTAGGCTTGTTTGGACATTTTGTTGTATAAAAAAACTTTGTATTTAAATTTAGTATTTGCTATTGAAAGTTAATTCTATAATGATATGTTAAATCCTCTTTTAAGTTTTAGGATTTGAATTTTGAACATGTAGTGGATATGAATGAATCAAGTTATTTGATCACCCCTACAAGCATGATGCTTCTACTCTAGTATAAATGTTAATTTTATAGTTAAGCTTTGAAATGGTAAATATTTATAGTTTTCTACTATCTTGAAAACTATAATTATATAGGATTATGAATTTTTCAATAATAAATTTGTAATTTTATGATTTAATTATTTAGCAGCATTATGAGTTACAATCCATTTTTATGATTTCTTTCAATATTGTAGTTTTGGGGATAGAGCTTGAGGATTACAAAAGAAAAATTTTATTATTTATTGAATAAAATTATTAGTTCCTATGAACTATTTTATAGATAATATGCTTAATTGATTGAGAAAGCTTCTTTAGTATTTTACGTTTTAGTATTGATTTGTTTCACCCTTCCTAGCTAGAATTTGGTCGAAGGCTGGTTGGGGGCTATGATAGACCTCCTAAATATCCTTCATTTTTTATTAAAATTATTTTAAGTTTTTATTTTTTTATAATTAACCCATATCAGGGTGCATTGATATCACGATGACACACAATAAGTACTAATTTCTTAGTAAGCTTGATTTTTTCAAGTTATAGTAGAGGCAATAGGAATCAAAGATAAGAATATTGATTGTAATAAATATCATGGTAGAATTCAATATATTTGAAGATAAAGGTATGATGGCCTAGTAAAATTAGATATCAATTGAAGATGCAAAGATCAATGCAAATTGATATTAGAATTACCAATTTTTTTTGGAGATGCTATCAAGTTTGATATGAGCTACTTATTTCAAGTACTTAGATATATTAATTCCTATAGAAGTCATAACATCAAGTGATAGTCCATGAATTATAAGCATATCACACTTGCAATTAAGTTTAATAAGCTATAGGAAAATTGAAAGATATAGCGCATTTGATGATTAGCAATAAAGTGATATTTATTGTATGAATTTTCATGATGTGATAAATTATCTCTTATAATTTAATTTTTATTCATCCTTTTCTCAAGTATAAAAGCAATCTATGGGATTAGAGGAAGAGAGATTCATATCCATTGTACATTCATAAGTCATTTTGAAGTAGTTCCTTGCTCCTTAAAGAAGTGTCAAGGAGCTAGTTAAACTATGTGATGACTTATCAACCATTAAAGTCCACTAGTGAGCTATTGAGGCTATTACACTATGAACATAACAAGGTAGGATCACAGATTATGTGATATATTCCTTGTTCTTATTGTAAATTGTATTTTGTATTTAATGGCTTCAGGGTAACTTTATCATTGAATATCATTCTTGAACTTATGTTAGAAGTTAGAATGAGAATTCATGATTTGACTTATGAGTGATAATCATGAATATGAAATTGAACTAGGATTGAACTCTAATGACATTTTTTTATCTTGATGTATTTTTAACTTCCAACTATTCCTCCATGGATACAAGTTAAAGATTGGTCATAGACAAGGTAACACCACTGCAATGAAGGCAATTTAACATCAAATTTTAACTAGCTCATCATAGACATTAACTTTAGCATTAGCAATTTTGGTGCTAGCATTATCTAATTACTAGCATCCAAGTTCAATATTCGATATCTTCTCCTAGTCTCTCAACTTCCTTGACATCATCATGGCATCGTTCAACATTAGTTAGGGGGTCAAAAGGGTCTCGAAA
>MNCI01020454.1:345447-361020 GCA_015680685.1 Gnetum montanum | reverse complement strand
ACTTTTTATTATTTTATATCTATTTACTTATATTCCATACATAGAATTTATTCTATCTCTAATATTACATTATAATCTTAGTTAATTTGTTAGTGTTTTATACTTAGTTATTTTTAAACATAAAAGTCCCATTGTTTGGGAAGGAATTTGAGATCGTTAGCTTTACAAGTACAATCTTAATATTTAAATATTTTATGCTCATTTATATAAATTTTATACTTATTTTGTATTTCAATACTCACTCGATTCCATACTTAGCTAATTTCATAATAGTTGATGCTTAGTCATTTTTCATAGCAATCTGTAGTTAGTCATTCTTAATATTAAAACTTCACTTTTTTATCATACCCCTACTATTCCTAGTTTTCATAAAGTAGGCTAAGTCTATATTTTATTGTAGGCTTCATGTCCCTTTGTTTCATAATCATTGATATATTGAGGGTTATATTGATCTAAAGATCATTTACAATTATGTGCTAACTATTTTGACACTTAGTTTGTGGAGGCGCCCTTGTAGGAGAGTAAAGAACATTTATAGTATTAGAAAGAGGGATAATAGGATTTCTTACTTTTTTCTCTTACTTAGTTTATTTTCTACTTTACACTTGATCTTATTTTCTTCTAAGTGTATGTAGAGACATTCATTAATATCATCATAGGACAAGGATATGACTTAACTCACAGCTCCTAGATTCATAAACTAGTAAAAATGAAGAGACCTCAAGAAAATATGCTACCATGATCAAGCATCAATACAAGATCACATGTATTAAATAAGAACTTAGTATTGCCCTTCCTAAGAATGAGTTGAGAATTGTGACTACCTAAGAAGTTTTTGATAACTTAGGATCTTTTCTCCCAAACTATAATCATCCTCTGATGTTGGACAAGTATGAGAAAAATGCATTAATATAATATATTATTATCAAGGATGAAATTTTAGTGGATATTAACATTAGAACGTAGCAAAAATAGGCTATTTTAAACTTTCCTATGGATCATTCTAACATTAATTCTAGTAGGAGCTATCAACTCCATGACCAACCTAGTAAATATGGGAGTGTTAAAACCTCGATGGTAAAGAGGATGCAGATTCTTAAACTTCATTATCTACAAACTATTGGTAACCATTTGGGATTGGACTACCAATGTTATGCCTTTGGTCTAGTGACTAGGGTCATGGGAAATAAAGTTGTTCCTTCAAATAGGATTTAGGTGCTTGTTGGTCTTTGGCAACGCTAAGGCCCAGATGGTTTCAAATAGACTTAGTGGTTATGAAATAATCTAAACATGAATATGTGTTTGCTATTGTGAATGTTGAAAAGGTTGGGTTAGGTATGTATGAAACTGTAATTGGCTATTATAACAAAAACTCAACTAACCTTGTCAAACACAACGAGGCATTAAAGATTCCTATTTTGTCAATTCACTTAGTCTATATAGTCCATATAGTATGTTGCTTAAAATAAATAAAATTTTCCAAAAAATGCTTAAGCACAATTCTACCAAAATCTACTTCTAATTTCCCTAAAAGAGAAAGTTCCATAGGAAAAGTAGAAATAGAGTGAGATTCAATAGACTTAGAAACAGAAAGAAAAAGAAAAGAAGATTTGTGTGAAATCTCAAACATTTAAGTAAGATAAATTGATATGAGGAAATACTTTACAATAAAGTTATCCTAGTTCAATCTAATGCTATGATTTATTCAAACCCTTTAAGCTCAATAAGAAATTTTGTCAAAGATAATCTTATTAAGTTACCAAAAATGATTTGTGAATGAAAAAGAATTACAAACTTTAAAAAAATTAAACAATTTCAAGATTGAAATAGAGCTTTCAAAAAAATTAGACAATTTCAAGATTGAAATACCAAGGCAATAAACTTTGAAAAAATGAAGCTATTTTAGTCATCTCAAAGTATCAAAGACTTTATAGACCCTCTAGACTCAAATAGGAAAATTCACAAAGACATTACTATTAAATTGCTCAAGATGCTTTTCGACAACATAAGCTCTTTTATGGAAACCCTAATAAAAGTCTTAATATTGCACAATAACAAAGCTATAAGAGCAATTAAATAAATCCCAAAATTGAATGCCAAGCATGAAACTATCTAAATTGTTATCTAAGCAACTAAAAAAAATGGGAAGAAAAGAACTCATAGGATTAAAATAAAGCATTTGAATTGATGCCTTTAGTAAGCCATGCTTTACAAGAAATCTATAATAATTCTTCTCAAAAAAATTCCTTCCTTTAAATTCCTCCCACCAGCCCCTTTTATGGAGGCTTTGGGGTAGTTACAACCATCATAAAAGGTTAAGGTAAGCTACAAATATCTTAGGGTATTAAATCCTAACCATCATGAAAAATTGTAACTTATATAGGAAGTTATGAGAAATTTGAGCCAAAGTTGGCAATTATCCTCCTTAATAATCTTCTTTCTCCCCTTTAAGGATAACCTTTCCTCTATTTTTAAATATATATATAGATTAGCTTTGAAACTTATGATGTAATATCTTGCCTACAATAATAATAATATGTATTTTTTCTTTTTTATATCTTTTTTTTATTATTATGCTTCAACCAAGAGCATTGTTTAATAAAATGTAAATTTTAAGATGGAATGCAATTATCTTTGGTTTGTTGTGAAAATGCAGGAGGAAGGGTTTATTGTTTATCATGTGTTGCAAGGAGGAGGGTTCGTCATTTGCCATGTTACAACTCTTCATCACTATGGGTGTCATTCTAGTTGAGGAAGAGTGATGATGATGATGTTGATGCAGCAAAAAATGCTTTAGGGTAGGTCATCACTGCAATGAGTTGTAGGTGAGGTGTGGTTATAGGGTTTCTTGTTACAATCTCATTGTAGCCTTTGCAAGGTTTTATTGTCAATTAGCATTGGTGCTGCTTCCATCATATTAGGTGCTATGATTGAAGGGCAAAGAAATATGTAGGAACAACTAGTTCCCTTCCTCCTAATGTCGATCATAACCTTTGTCGACACAAATGCCTCCATCAACAACTATATCTTAGATTGCATGGTGAGATATGAGGGTTTGTTGTTTCTCTTGTTTCATTCTTCTTTACTACATTGCTACTACCTTGTTTGTTGCTAGTATCTACATGAATGTAGGTAGAAATGATGACTTTTCCTTGAGAACTCCAAGTCCAGTGCCAACAACACCTATCAAATATGCTAGTGGAGACACAAACGAGCTACTCAACCCCACCATGGACCTAACATCGAGGTAAATTTGGTTGAAACTAAGGATTTTGTAGGTCACTTAGAAACTAGGATCCCATTGGATTGCAATAAGTTGTTGTAAGATTTGAGGCCCTCATCATGGCTACTTCTTGTCTACATCCTAACAACTTCATATGATTACCACAAAGTTCTCAATTCAGTTGTGCTTGTGCTTCTCCTTCTTGGCTCTACCTATGCAAATCCATGGATGATTGCTACCCAAAGATAAATCTCTACTCTATTTTCATGAATTTGATTTTTCCTATTTTCAAACCTTTATTGTTGTGATAAATTTTCAAATTGTGATGGAAAATTCATGATTGATTTTTTTCTTTTGCCATTGAATATAGGGTTAATAAATATAAGTGCTTCAAATTGCCAAATTTCTCTAAAACACAACAACTACTATGATATGCTGTAGAATACTATAAAACAAGCTTTGAAAAATTTTCCAATTTCCAAGGTGATTTTTCCCTCTAGAATATTTCATTTTAATTGGTTATTATAGAAATGTAAGTTTTGCAATTGCATTAGGCCAACAATCTTTGTGGAAATGATGCCATTTAGATTATTTTTCAATATTGTTTCATCATTAATTTACCTTCAACAATCATTGATATTATAATCATAATTTCCACTATTAATAATAAAATGTTAGATTGGGAAATTTGACTTTCACATTAATAAGGTCTTAGCATTATTTTATAAAGGCTGCTTCATCAAATGGTCCAATGTGACAACACTTCTTATCCCTCCAAATTAAATTCCTTAAAGAATTAGGATATTTAAGATGATTTGCTAAAACATGGCAACCTAAACATCACCAAAACAGGAATTTATTAAATATTTTTACAAAATCCAAAAATATTTTTTGAGAAAAATTTCCATCAAACTTAATATTTGATGGTATAAAAACCTCACCCCTATAAAACTAGAAATATATACGAACGGTCTTATACAACCTATTCTATAGGTGGAAAGAGAATAGTTAAGGCAATCCTATTAGAAATCCTCATGTTGTTAACCCTTTCATATTCTATGTCCATGGTGATGAAAGCTCTTCTTCCTTCTTCTTGCCTAGTTGAACCTTCAACTAGGTCTACTTCACCATTGTTTCCAACAACTATCTTTGTTTCTTTCTTACTTTGATTTTCAGGTTTTTCATACCTAGTTTCTTCTGTATCTTGTGACATGAAAGCCTCTCACCAAGAATCATCTTGATTGGAATCTCCTTGATGTTTAGCTTTAGTGATTCATTGGTGAAAGCTACTCCAAACATTCGAATGGATGGAGCATCTACTAGTGAGAAAACTAAACTCAAGCAAAAGCCAAAGGAAGAAATGAGTTTTACTAGATGCTCCATGGATGGTGGCCTTACAATAGGCTCTCATCACATGCTTTGGGTAGCATCCTATTACATATGGGATAAAAAGCCTTTTTGCTACCATCTCTCTTAAGCTAACTTTCTATCTCAAGTTAAATACTTCACTTGTCTTTATTTCTCAAGTACTAAATTGAAAGATGTTGTGTTTCTAAGCCAACTACAACTCTTTATATAGTGTAAGAAAAACTTGAAATTCCCACTCATTTTAATAACCAACTTTTTCACTTAACCAAGACTTATTTAATTTACATTACCATATAGTTGGCTAATTCAAATTCCACTATGTGGTTATTTAAATTAATTTTCCATCATGTGGTTATCTAACCATCACTCTCACTTACGTAATGATTACTTGAGATAATTTAAATTTAATATGTAAACTAACACTTTAAATTTAATATTTAAACTAACACTATTATGTATATATATATTTTATTATATAAAATATACATATCTTAATATAGGTATATGATATACACACATATTATGATGAAACATTGTTCTTATACAAGTTTGCATATAACTATTATTTATTATATATATTACTATTAAGCATATATATATAAGAGCCTATATATATTTTTTATCTCTAACTACCATGTATACATAATATTACTAATGTAATTATTATATTATATTATTATATACATGTATATATATATATATATATTAAATTATGGGTGGTTTCCCAAAGTAATGTTTTATATGTAAAACATTATATGGATGTTGTAGTTCCATTCTACTTAAGGTGGAAAACTTGTATGTGTCTTTTGATGATTATTTCTTGATCTGAAGTGGACCTAATCATTTTATTGAAAATTTATTAGGTTTCTTCATATTCCATTATAACACTAGATTTCTAGCTTTAAAAGTTATTTTATGGCCTTTCTATCAAACCATATTTTAATAAGAGAAAATTTTTCTAATAGATTATCCTTAGCTCTATCCATTTTGGCTTTCCTTCTAATAAGCAAGGTCATAAAATTTCTATCTTTATATGTTTTTTTATTATACCTTTGTACAAAATTAGAGGCTAAGCTAAAATTTTATTTGTAACTCTTGTAAGCAAGACACAAATCAAATTATAAGCTAATGTCCCAATAGCCTCTTTAAAACTAATATGGTTAGTCTATAACATGGATTGAAAATAATTGATCCAATTCCTTGGGTTTCCCTCTATTGATTTTTTGATGTAGGGAATAAGCTTTTTATTTGTAGATTCAGCTAAGACATTCCCTTTAGGATAATAAATACACTAACAAAATAGAACAATGGATTTCTTCAATGGTCATGTTATAAATTCCTCATATTGAAAAGTAGATCCATTATAAGACACCAATACTTCAGGCATAACAAAGCAACTTAGAATTTGATCTTCTAGGAACTTAATCACATCCAATGCTGATGAGTCATGATTATGTCAGCCCTGATATCAGATACCCAATATTAAGGCTTCAATATTGGATAAATGATATTGGGCCTTGGGAAACAATGTTAGATATATGATATCATCTCCTCAATGATAGCCTATAAATACAACACTTGGGTGCACAATTAGGATATAGTTTTTTAGATAGTTTTTCATAGCTTTGTGATTTGAAGTTTTGTTATTCCTAGTGCATGCCTATAGTGTGATGTTTGTTATTGTATGAAATTCTTATTTGAGTGTGACATACTTGGACATGTTACATGATGGAAAATAAAGATGAAGATTATTTCCATCTTTGTAGCATCCACTTAGATTTATTATTCCTTTTAATTGCTTAATTGTTTAATTGTTCTTTTTTCCTTAGCTAATGTTTCCATTTATTGCTCTTTACGATTCCTATCATTAGGCATGATGAGTATGTCTAATCACGAGCATTTAAGTGCAATTACTTGGTAACCTAGCAGTAGTTACATGAAGTACATGGTGTGTGTAGATGATTAGGAATGGATACTCATCACATATAGGCTAGTTTAGATTTTAATTTCCATTGTTCATTAGCTTAATTAATTCCTCTCTTTATTGTCATTAGGGGTAGCATAGGAGTAGGCAACATCAATCATATGCCTCAATTTGGACTAAACCATATGTGAAAAAGCTACCACTAGTCCAAGTGGGAGGACAATGATCTATGATTAAAGCATAACAATTTAGATGCACAACTAGTCCCATCCATGGAATTTGACCAGATTGTGCATGAACGCATATGATTTATATGGTTGGGTGAAGGGGTACCTCGTTGCTCATCGTTGATGCTATTGTTGGGGATGATGCTAGTTATCTAGATTAGTTATATTATACACAATTACTATAAATGCATTAATGATATATCTTTCAAAAATTATTAAATCACACACATCATTCATTAGAAACAATGTCTCTTTCACAAGGAAGTGATAAAGCATTATATAGTGAAAGCATTCATTGGAGAAATAATGAGATATATGAAGAAAGTTGGAGTGACCAACCTCATGCACGGGTTTCATATGTTCATGACCACCCCGATGACAATCATGGACTACATTCACCTAAGATACACAACCTTAGAGGAGAGGAAGTAAGTCCTAGACTAAGGGAGGGCCCAAGGCCTAAGACCTCCTCAAAATCTAGAAAGGATAAATCAAGGGACCATAGGAAATACCATAGAAGCCATGGCAATCCTTCCAGTTCCTCATCTTCCTCTTCCCCTTTAACATCTAGTTCTAATGAAGATGAATGTAGGTATGGGGATAAAGCTCCACTAAAGGACTAGAATAAAAATAGAAATCGAACCCATGGAAAGAGTCAAAGACATCAACATGAATATAGATAGCATTGTCATGATCAAATGAATAGAAATTGAAATTTCCTTCACAACTTATCTAATGATGATGAACCCTTGTTGGCCACTAAAAGCCTAATGTAGATTATAGAGGTAGTTAAGGTATCCCATAGGCATTGTAAAGAGAGTCACCTACCTAGGCTTGATATGAATAATATTTCTAAATTTGCAGGAGGCTATGATTTAGATTTGCAACACCATGTACAAGCCTTCCATGATGCTTGTGATTTCTACAACATTGAAAGTGGGTGGTAAAAGCTTAAGCTCTTTCCTAGGATACTAATTAATAGAGCTCAAGTGTGGCATAGATTGTTGAAACCAAATTCAATCCAACGGTGGCCCACAATGTTGGAACTCTTTAATGCGAAATATCAAACCTATGCGAGGATGTTCAACATGAGGAGATAGATCCAAGGATGGAAGCAAGAATAACATGAACACTTGGACATGGCATTAGATAGATATTATTCCCTATTGAATAGATGCCCGGGCCATGGTTTCTCTGAGGAAAGGCAACTCTTCCACATCATAGATGGGCTTCATAATGAAACAAAAGAGACCCTTGGGATGTATGCCCCAGGTCAATTATATGAGCTATGAACACATCAAATATAAGATCTAATCAAGCATGTGGCAAAAGAAGAAGGAAAGATATGCAAATGGGAGAATGTTGAGAAATATAACTAAGACCCAACTCTTTAAAAGAAGGAGGTCCATATCTATGGTAAGGAGAAATAGGCCACTCTCATCAAGGTGATTTTGCAGCAAACCTTGTCTATCGATGAACTTGAAGAAAAATTTAATAGGATGTTAGAATGGGTATACAAAAAAATTTACAACTTTGGTAGAAATTGTTGAGGAGAAGGTCATGCAAAAAAAACTAGGCAATCACAATAAACAAAGGAGGTAGAACCAAGAGATAGCTAGGAACACTTATTAGTAAATAGGGAAAATGGTTGAAGAAAGTGACATTATAGACTCAACCATAAATGAAGATAATAGATGTGACATCTACATATATGATCATCCAAAGGGCCATTTCCTGGTCTTGTTTCATCTACGTGAGTATTGGGTGGGTGCATTAAATCTAAAGTTTGTATAGAAGCACATGCCTCAGAGATTTCCTCTGCCACAAGGTAATCATAGATAGTTCCACAACCAGTTGTACTATCTGAGAGGGACTTATTGCCAACCTCAACACTATCATCAACTAAAGTGGAAAAAACCACAGTCATGGGGGAGGCCACTACCAAACCAGCCCTATCCTTCCTATAAACCAAAATCACATGGTTATTATGTTCAACACCCTATTTCTCCAACTAGTTCTATGTCCTCTACTTCAAATTGCCACTATCACTATCCTGAGTACCATCCACTCATGACATCTCCTAAGGGATCACCACCTCATGCCTCTTATCATCCATCCTACCCTTGATATTCTCATACTCCACCTCACCACATGTCACCACCGATGACATAGGAACATTTGACACCACACTATCAACCGATGAATGCCACTTGTGTTGCAAATGTGCATAGAAATACTGATACTAGCAAGTTCCCACCAAAAACTTGGAAACATCCTTTCTTTAGAAAGGGTTGTAGTCAGAAGCAAAACACTCATACACTGACTACATCCTTTGAACTAGAGTAATGCTAATTTGGTGCAACACCTCCCTTTTCACCACCACATCCTATGATCTTACACAAAGTCCACCATCCATTGTTACTCTAATCCCAAACCAAAGTAATGAATCTAACAGTGTGGGGAGACAAACGAATGTATGCATACCATATTCTTATCAAGGGTGCAATCATGGTCTAGACACTTGCAATGTTAACATATCTTTTACCTTGATCCACCAGACATTTGACAACCAAGTGTGTGAACAACAACCTATCTATGTAGCTGCCACTAAACCAAGAGACATCCAATGGTTCAAACATGAAAGGTTAACAATGTTTTATACATACATGAAACCTACCTATCCACTTATTAATTATTGCCATAGCCAACTATTTAGTCATGGGGAAAACCCCTCATTCTAACCTCCAAAATTAATAAATGTTTTTCATCTTTTTGTTTTACAATTTTTTTGTAATTTTCTTATTTCTTAATACAATTTTTTCTATTCCTTTCAACTTTTTCCACATTTTGTTTTCATTTTCTTTTTTAGTAGTCTCACTTATAAATAAAGTGATCATGTAGCCCATTGAGATGAGGTTTTATCTATGTTTTCAAGTCATAAGGGATTGATTATTTGAATAGTGAGCCATGTCATCCATCCATCCATTCCATTAATAATAGGTTCTTACCATGGTTACAATGATATTCTTTTTCCATTTCCAAGACTCAAAATAAATTCATAATCATTTTTCCTAGACTGAAAAGTGAAGAACCAAGGGTGAATGTGAAGGGTGTGACATCAAGGGGATTTGTGGATTCTCTTTGGCCACTTCTATATGTTCTACCATGTTGCTAAGGTTCTCATTATATCCTTTTAGATCTAATGAAAAATATAAGTAAGAGTAAACTAAAAAGATAGAATAAATTTTTGAGGTTCCCACTAGGAAGACATGTACCCATGCCTAAAGGTTGATAGCTTTTTAGACCAAAAGAAAAAAAACCCACATAGTACCATCAATAAACTCCTCCCTTGGACAAAATGCCAAGTGATGTTACTCCTTGGAACTTTGGTAGTCTTATGGTTGTCAATAGAAGTGATGAAATGATGCGATGTCACTGAAATGAGGTTTGGACTTGGTTTGAATATTGGAAAGAAGGCTAATGGTTATTTAACCATTAATAATACACAAGGATTCATTGTGCTTATCGTAAGACACCTCATATCCCACTTTCTGTAATCCTTTCTATAGTCCATCTCATCTTGCTGTTCATATGATCCTAACTTGTGGTTTTGTGTAACATAGAAATTTTTCCTCAAATTAGTGGTTTTAACATGTGTTTTTGTTTCATAGGTATGCATTACATGCAACCCATTTAGTGCCTATGGAAATTTTTAGGTGTGGTTACAGGGCATCATGGGATGGAGCCTGCTTTGGGGAGGACCCACTTATGTAGTAGTTGTAACTTGTCCTTGCTTGAGAAAAACACATCATTCTTAACCCTCCAAATGCATAACTATTAAATTTTATGTTTTCCCTTATCAAGTCATTGATCCATTCTACAACATTGGTATAATACCCCTTTTCTTACATCTTCCAAAGCTTTAAAAGTTGATGACTCCATCTTCTACCACTTCCAGGTGCCTTCATCTAATTTCCTACTTACCTCAAAACTATGGAAGTAACCTTATACCTTCCAACCAATCATAGAGTTTTTTTTTTTCATGCTCAATTACTCCATTTAATGCATATTCTTGGACCCCAATATTAGGTTAGCCTCAATGTCAGATACTTGATATCGAGTCTTAAAAAACCTATATATATGATCCCCATGGTATACAAACTTCATCCTCATCATTTGTAGCTAGGGGAGTTTTTCAAATTTTCTCTCGTAAATTAGAGGTTTGTGCAAGCAACTTCTACTTGTGATATTTGACTCTTTAGAACTCTGATTTTTATGCTATTTGAACCTATTTGAACTCAGAGTGTTCAAGATAGTGATGAGGGGTGCTTGCATGGAGAACTCACATAAAGTTTTTAAAATTTTCTATCACTCAGAGGGTATTACAAGGGTACAAAGGTTTCAAACCTCAAGGGTTATAATGAAAAATCAATCATATTAATGTCAGAAGCCTTAATATTTTATTTCAAAGGACCATAACCTACATAATATGCCATACATAAGTAAAAGGTAACTAACTACAAAGGGTCATAAACAAGATAAATACTTTTTGGGCATTTTTTTGAGAATTTTTCTAACTCTATAATCATATGAACCATAGAACTTAATGGAACTAAGGTCATGACTAAGGTATAAACCTATTAAAGATGAATAACAACACCTTAGTAACATATGATCCTTGATTGATTGCAAATGGTCCCAAAAAGAGGAGCTCAAGTAGGACCTTTGCAGGAAGTAGCCAAATACCCAAGGGGTGGCAAAGGCTAAGAGGGTGAGCATGCAAAGCATAAGAAGAAAGAAGACCAATTCTTTAGCATCCATGAAGAGGCTCCTATCATAGGATAGTTAGTCCAAGGAGAGGCTATAGAGAAATAAGCCGCTGTGTAGGGAAAATGCCTCACATTGCCCTACAATGCCTCACATTGTCCCTACAATGCCTTGAAGCCATTCAAGAAAAATCCATGTTGACCATGGTTATTGTGGAGATGAACTTTGGACCATTTATGGAGTTTGTTGCAAAGGTAGTTTGGATGCAACTTCAAATAGTTGTGAGTGGTGTCTTGGTAAAACATACCAATTTTAGCACAACAAAGATGAAGGTACCACTATCAAAATTTGCAAATTCAATGTGTTGTTCTTAATCAAAGAAATCATTGAAGCTCTTAATTTGCCAAATGAAGGGGCTAAGTTAGCCCATTTGTCCACGAGATCTAACACCGACACTAGAAAAATGTGGTTGAGGTGGGCATATGTCAAGGATGACAAAACATATAATGAATTAACTTTGGAAGAGAGGACCTATTTCAAGATAGGCACATATCATCTCTTTCCCACCAAAGGGCTCAACTGAATTTCAACATATATAGCCAAGGGAACCACAATAATAATGGAAAAATACATGGCCAACCTTCCCTAGTTGTATTGTACAGAATATCAAAGGTAATTTGAAGGAAAGAAGGTAGGGAAGCCTACACTTCCATTCTCTTGCCTAATTCAGAAGCTATGTAAGTGTACTAGAATCTTGGGTTACACAAACAATGTACCTAGGAAGGCTCAAAATGCTTCCTTTGCTAAATTGCTTAAATTGGTAGCACCAAAGAAAGGCCTTGGTGAGGAACCAGAATCAAAGAAGGAAGTAGAACCAGAAAAGGAAGTAGAAAAGAAGCTTGAACAATTTAACAAAACACAAGTTCCACCACTTCCACCACAAGACTACAAGTCGACAATGAACCATTTGCAGAAAATTGCTAAAACACTTAGTTTGGGAAGCAGAGAGAAATTTAACCTCTTTAGAGTCCTTGACAACACCGTGCAGCCTATTATTTTGGCAAATCCAACAAGGGGGTAGATCTCATTGCAATAAAGAGGAGAATCCTAGTGGTTGCAACAAATCTCTAGTAATGTTGCATCCTTCTAAGTGATTCTTGAAATAGGAGAAGATGCCACAGTAATGGTCATGCAACATTAAGATGTGGTGGGCACAGTAGAGGTGATAATATATCACATTAAAGAATCTTTCAATGTGTATTTTATGCCTCTAGTTAGTTTGACTAAGACCAAAGACATGCAAATGTTCACTGAGACTTTGATGAATCCTGTAGATCATGAGGATGTGTTAGATTAATTATTGTAGATAGGATAAGTAATGACCACTCTATTCGACATCCTAATGATGTCACTACAAGATAATTAGACATCATCGCTACTTAAGGAAAGGTGATCATGGTTGAGGTTAGGGTAGAACACACAGAAGTAGAAGTGCAACATTTGCAACAAGAGCTGGATGCCTTGAGAGGTAAAAGATGGGATCTTAACCAATTTTTCATGCTTGACCAACTAGATTAATTTAGAACATAGCTACTAGAAAAATTTCTTGAAGAGAATAAAGCCATTGAGTAGGAAAAGGAGAAGGTGGTCTGGAATGCCTTCGTTGTAGAAGCACAAAATTATGCTCATAAGAAGGCACTGACTACTACCCAAGAAGAGAATAAATAACTTGTTGCCAAAAATTTAAGGTTAGCCATCATAGAAAAAAAGAATGTTTTGGAAGATAGTGACCATTAGTTGAAAGAATAACTAATGAGGGTTAAGCAAGATATTAGCAAATTGGCAAGGGAAATAAAACCCTCTTGATGGAAGCGGTTTGCACCATTTAATAGAAGTCTATAATCGAAATAAGTATGTGGTAGAATGAGGCCAAAAAGCATGAGAGGTTGAAAAAACACTTCTAGGACTAGGTAGGAATGTACAAACAAATAAACAAGAAAGAAATCTAGATGGCTAAAGCCCACATTGGGTCCATGACAACATAGAATCCTGATTGGTAGTCAATTCTAGATAATTATGCATTGGTCCACTAGATGAAAGTGAAGAATAAAGATTCATAGATCAAAGATTTTAAATAATACATGGCATTGGCTAACCTCAGATATACCAACCTTTCCATGTTAACAGCACATTGGCCTAGAAGTGAGCTAGAGAAACAGGTAGCAACCACCTATGCATTATACTAGAAAGAGTTTGTGGATAGAAAAGTCACTTTGTAGAAACTTCACATAGAAAACTTAGAACTTGAGGTGGTTAAAGCTCTCTACCATGGATAGAAGGATGTTGCTTTAGACTTGGCCAAGTGATTGATAGATTATCATGAGTTGAAAGAAAAGGCTATGATCTTTGAAGAGAAACAACGATAGTTTGCAGCCTAGTATGTGAAGGTCAAAAAAAATGTTTCCACAACTTCCATGTCCTTGGAATGTACTAGCATAAGAAAAAATTGGCTTAGCAGCCTAGATGGTACATGATCCAAGGAAAAAAAAGAGAAGATGTAGGCTCTCCTCAATTGTTACAAATTTTAGAAGCTTGGTGACAAAGGGAAGTGATCGATGAAGGAGCCACCACCTTTGGGAGCTACATGAGCTTCCCAATTTTCTTTTATAATGATGTGTCCAATATTTTTTAAAAAACCACTATGATATGTAAGAGTTCATTTGTTTGTTTGTTTAAGTTAGTCAATAATCCCATACCTTCCCAACGTTTTGTAAAGAACTTGTTCCCCATTTTGTTTAACTTGAGGATGAATTTTTATTTAGCCATGGGGGTATGATGAATCATGATTATGTTAGCCTTGATATTAGATACCCAATATTAAGGCTCCAATATCTGATACATGATATTAGGTACTAAGAAATGATGTCGGATATTCGATATCATCTCCTTCATGCTAGCCTATAAATACAACACTTGTTTGCATGATGAGGATATAGTTTTGTTAGATTTTAGATAGTTTTTCATAACTTTGTGATTCCAAGTTCTCTTATTCCTAATGCATGCCCCTAGTGTGATGTTTGTGATTATACAATATTATTATTCAAGTGTGATGTACTTGGACACTTTACATGACCAAAAATAGAGATTGAGATTACTTCCATCATTAAAGCATCCACTTAGATTTATTATTGCTTTTAACTATTTATTTTTTCTTATTTCCTTAGCTAATTTTTCCATTTACTACTCTTTACAATTTCTATCATTAAGTGGGATGAGTATGCCTAATCATGAGCACTTAAGTGTAATTACTTGGTAACCTAGTAGTAGTTACACAAAGTCCAAGGTGTGTACAGATGATTAGGAATAGATGCTAATCGCATACAGGCTAGTTTAGATTTTACTTTGCATTAGTCATTAGCTTAATTAATTTCTCTATTTATTGTCATTAGGAGCAACATAGGATTTGATAACATCAATCATATGCCTCACTTTGGACTAAACCATACGTGACAAAGCTACCACTAGTCCAAGTGGGAAGATAATGAACTACGATAAAAACATAACGATTTAGATGTGCAACTAGTCACATCCATGGAATTTGACTGGATCATGAATGAACACTTATGATTCATATGGTTGGATGTAGGGGTACCCTGTCGCTAATCAAATGCTGAACAATTTCTTAGGGCTTTTGCTTCTGATCACTTAGTAAAATAATTGGTAGCCATGAGAAGAAACTTATGCTAAGATATTGAAGGTGTAATTGAGCCAATAAAATCTAGGCCCCATTCCTAAAATGGTCTATCCATAATTACCAATTTTAAGGGAGCTCTAGACTTTTTGATCTTCAGTCCATGAATCTGACATTTATAACCTTGTTGAATTTTTGAACTAATATCCTGGTACATACTAGGAAAATAAAAATCATAGCAGAGTATATGTTGCATGGTGGACTCATAAAATAAATTAGAATGATCATGAAATTTTTCTAGAATAGGACTAATTTAATCATTATGAACACATTCCAACAAAACCTCTCTGAAGTCCTTTCTGTATAAAATTCT
>MNCI01020454.1:216460-340988 GCA_015680685.1 Gnetum montanum | reverse complement strand
GCTATTATAAAAAAATTTTAGTTAATATTGTCAAACATTGTGAGTCATTAAAGATTCTTATTTTGTCAAGTCACTTAGTCTATATAGTCCCTATAGTACATTACTTGAAACATATAAACTTTCAAAAAAATGCTTAAGCACAAATTTGCCAAAATCTACTCCTAATTTCCTTGAGCGAGAAAGTTCCACAAGAAAACTAGAAATAGAGCGAGATTCAATGGACTTAGAAAGAAAAAGGAAAAGAAAAGTAGATTTGTGTGAAATCTCAAATACTTAAGTGAAATAAATTTACATGAGGAAACTGTTGGTGGCTGTTTGGGATTACCAACATTGGAAACCTCATAGTCTTATGACCTTGGGAGTCAAGGGATCAAAGATGTTCTTTAGATAGGATTTAGGTGTTTATTGGTCTCTGGCAACACCAAGGCCCAAATACCTCTAAATAAAATTAGTAGTTATGAAATGTACTAGACGTGAGTATGTGTTTGCTATTGCAAATGTTGAAATGATTGGGTTATGTATAAAATTGTAATTGACTATCATAAAAGAGATTCAACCAACATTGTCAAACACTGAGTTTTTGAAGATTTCTATTTTGTTCAAGTACTTAGTTTATATGGTCCTTATAATACCCACTTGTAACAAAAATTTTTTGCAAAAATATTTGAGCACAAATTTTCCAATCTACTCCTAATTTTCCCGAGAGAGGAAGTTCCATATGAAAACTAGAAATAGAGCAAGCTTCAATGGACTTAGATTTGTGTGAGACCTTAGATCTTTAAGAAAGATAAATTGATATGAGTAAACACTTCATAGTAAATCTATTTCTAATTTAATAACTATAAAATATTTAAAATTTTTCATCTTAATAAGAAATTTCATAAAGATAATTTTAATATACTACCAAAAATTGCTGCATAAATGAAAAAGTATGAGTTTCTATTTTTTTCTAGTTAATACATGTCAAAGATTTCATTCAATAGAGCTTTCAAAAAATTTGACAGTTTCTTGATTAAAACACCAAGGTAATAAACTTTAAAAATAGAGAAGCTATTTCAGTCCCATCAAAATACCAAAGATTTTCCTAGATTCTTTATGCTGAAAATACGAAATTTCGTTAAGACACTATTATTAAATTACTCTTGAGCCTTCCAACAACATGAGCTATTCTATGGAAAATTTTAATAGGAGTCTAATATTGTGTAAAAAATAGAGCTATAAAAGTAACTTAGGATAAATCCTAAAACTAAATTCCAAGCATGATACTATCTAAACCATTAGCTAAGCAACTAAAAAAAATGGGAAGAAATGAACTCACAAGATTAAAACAAAGTAGTTGAATTGATGCCTTCAATAAGCCATCTTACAAGAAATCTTCAAATGTCTTTTCCCTAATCTTCTTCAAAAATCCTCACAAATCTACCTTTGAAGGTCCTTTTATAGTGACCTTAATGTAGTTACAATAATCATGAAAAGTTTTGGATCTTACAAATATCTTAGGCACATAAATTTATAACCACCTTAGGAGCTATAACTTCCATGAGAATTTTAAGCCACATTTGGCAAGTGTCTTCTTGGTAATGGAAAATCAAAATTAGCCATGAATATCTTGGAGTTTTAGTTGTAACTATCATAAGGAGTTACAAATTCTATGTGGAATTTCAAATCCAATAAATAATTATATTTTCCAAATGTCTCATTCACACAAATATCCCATAAATCCCTCCTTTTCATAAGTAAAAATAATTTTCCTTTCTTTCATATATGTAAATTATTATCAAAACCTACATTATATCCTTATGTTTTTCTTTTTAGTCCAAAATCTTTTGCATCAATGCACAAACCTTTCCACCCTTTTTCTAATATTCTATCATATTTGTTGTGCACACATGTGATAGGTGCCAAAATAAGGGTTTGCATTTTGTAGCATTTCATTTGTCATATCCTCGGTGTCATTTCATTTGTCTAGGAAATAATAGTAGTTTTTTGTTGTAGAACCCCTGGTGACACATTTGGAAGTGAAGGAAGTTTTTTCCTTACACTCTATTGCCATCATTCCAGGAATGATTACATAGTGTGGCCTTTCTAGATTTTCTTGCATCACATGTATTTTCTTACAAAAAATTAAGCTATGCACTAGTGTTAGGGAGATAATTCTCTTATACAAGTTCCCATTGGATTCATCATTTAATTCTAGTGTTTACAAGGAGCTTAATTTTCATTCTCCAGTCATGGTAGCCAATGGTTCTACTTCTGCAATGGCAAAGTAGTTGGTTAAGTACGAATTTGAATAAGAGGCATGGAGAGAAGCAGGATCTATCACTAGTTTGTCACAGGCAGGCCATCTCCAGATGAATGTTGTGGTTGGGGTTTGTTATGAATCTTTAGGGTACTTTTTGCAATCACCTCGGCTAATGAATCTTCATTACTTTTGAATAATTCTACTATTTTTTAAAATCCCTTTTTAGTATAATTTAACCGAGAAATGATAATACACAAGATCAACCAATTATTTTTTTTTTATTCTTCTTATTGATTGCCTTGTAAAATTGATGGCACAACTTTTCTATGAAACTTCCCATTTGTTTATTATTTAATTATAAGTTGCATGATATTGCAAAGGTGTTCATTAGATATGCTCTAGATAGATATGCAACTTGAAATACCCAGTAGTAGATTATGTATAAAATTATTCCCTCTCTTTGAGAATTCATGGAAAAATAGTTGGGTAAAATTAAATACTTAAACATCATAATATTCCAAACAGAGAGTCATTTTGTTGAAGTAAGTCTTGACCTTCATCACATCAATTAGTGCAAGACATGACAATACAAACACTTGATTTTCCTTGCAAAATTCAACATCAATAACTATGAGTTTTCCCAGAGCCAATGTTGCTGGAGTTTGAAATCATAGAGAAACATTATAATTTCTACATAATTGTTGCAACAACTAGTTTACATAAGCCAATTGGAACTTTTCATTTTTTCCACTTGTGATGAGTCATTGTTGGTTGATTGTGTCAATGAGGCCTCATCGATGCATGTTATCCTACTTTGATGAGACCCCATCGACGTAGTGTTTGTCTATCGCATATAAATACATGCCTACTAGCTACATTTATGGTAATCCAAATTTTAGTAGTAGCGAAGCTCTTGAATTTTTTCCATTTGAAAGTTAAAATTTTCCTTGAGTGCCCATAGTAGGAGTCACTGAGTGTACATATCTTTATTCGAGCATTGTTGTACCTAAGCATGACAGTATGTGTGGCAATAAAGATGAGTTTTTTGATAAACCTTGTAGCACTTTGGATAAATTAGCTATTTTATTCAAACATTTATTTTTTTTCAATTATTTATTAAATGCTTTCAATTATTTATTAAATATTTTTCAATTATTACATTAATGAGGTAATTAGGCAAAATAGAGTACACACATAACTATGACCACTTCAAGCATAACATGTATTCGCTTGGTAATCCCAATAGCATTATTGCTTAGTATGCTTAGTAGTGTAGTGCTTGGTTAACCAACAGCAAATACATGGATTCAAGATGTGTACAGAAAGTGGAAATGGATACTTATGTTAGGATTAGTAAAATGATTAGTTGATTAGTTAATTAGATTAGTTAAATAAATCCATTTTTATCTACAATTCAATCACCCAACTATAAAACATAAAAAATGATAAAAATTGAATGCCTCAGTTACACTTAACTATAGCAATGAATGTCACAAGTGTAATTGCGAAGACAACAATTGACCTTAAGGCTAGATTCACTTCCAAAAGAGCTAGTGTACTAGAAATAACAAAGTCCATGGAATTTAACTGGATTGCACGTGAATGCTTTGTGATTCGTATAGCTGGGTGTAGGGGTACCTTGCTGCTCATCATTGGCATCGTTGCCATGACCTTTGTTTGTGGAATGTGTGCTATTGAGATTTAAGTGAATATCATTAATATCATTGTATGAACCTAAGGTCAATATCATTCCCATTATACATAAAAATTATAAAGCACACTAACATAAAAATGTCTTCTTCTTCTTGCAAGCCAAAAGATACCAAACCATCAGCCCCACAAGAATGCAATGTGGTATACACTCATCTAAATGAGATTGTGCTAAATTTCACCTTCATCCTATATCAAGATGAATAGATGTAATGGCATGATATGAAGGGTAATTTCATCTTTCCCCCCAATCGATCTATGCTAGAGATGGTATGTAAAACTCTTAAAAAGTTGGACATAGTATATCTTCATGAAGAATACATTATGGATGGATACGACACTCTAAACTAATGTTCCACTAAAAAAAATGTAAGAGAGATAAACGTTAGGAGAAACTCCATGAAGCTACAAAGGGGAAACATTACACTAACCCCTTGTTCCTACTAGATCAAGAAGACAATGAGGATCCTCCCTTGGAAGTTGTCAACATGAAAATTCTCCACCCCTTGATATTGATCCTGAGGGTGTACACCTGATCCTATGATCAAATATTCATAAATTGGGGTTAGGAAAGAGTGATAGCCAAGGTAGAGACTTAGGTAAACATCGCAATAACAAGGAATCTAAGGATGATGATCATAATAAGCATAAGAGTGGTGGTAGACACCATGGTGGTAGTGGAGGTCCACCTTCCTCTTCATCCAATTCTGAACATTCCTCTTCATCTGATGGTTCTCATGGAAGCCACTATCAAAACAACCATGAGGAAGGTGATTGATGAAATAACAATGACCATGAAGGCCACCAAAATCAAAAGGGTGGCCGAAACCATCATCAACATCATCAACGCAGCAATGATGATGAACCTTTATTAGTGATTCAAAGTATGCTCAACATTGCAAAGATAGTAAAAATCCAAACTAGACATATGAAGGATAGTCAAATCAAGTGGATAGACATGAACAATGTTCCAACATCTAAGGGTGGATAAAATTATAATCTACAAACACATCTACAAGCTTTTGAACATAGAGAATGAATGGCAAAAACTCAAGCTTTTTTCAAGGATAGTCATTTAAGGAAGCTAAAAGTTGGTACTGGTCCTTGGAACCAAAATTTATCCAAAGATGGAGTACCATGTTAGAGCTATTCAATGATAAATACCAGACATACTCCAGAGTGTCTAATCTAAGAAGGCAAATCCAAGGCTAGAAACAAGGAGCACATGAACCCTTGGATATTGCCATGGGATGATACTATTCACTCCTACATCAATGTCCTAGCGATGGTTACTCTCAGAGGGAACAACTTTGCCACATCATAAATGGGCTTAGAGTAGAAACAAGAAGAACCCTTGGGGTGCATGCCCAAGGAAGATGTCTAAAATGAAAGCTCATTTGATCCAAAGGTTAATTGAGCAAGAAGCAAAAGAAGAAGGTGAGCTATGAAAAAGGGAAAGTGCTAAAGAGTATAATAGGGACTCATCCATCAAAAAATGAGAGGTCCAATTTTGTGATGATGAGGAGACACCACTTAATGAAGTGGTGAATAGAAAGACCTTGCCCATCCAAAAATCTATTTCTGATATTTTGGCCAACATTGACAAGTTATGGAACTGTTTAGATGAAAATTTCCAAATTTTGTTAAAGATTGCTGAAGAATCCAAAAAGAAAAATAGTGATCATAATTTCAAGAGGTAAAAAGAAGTTAAACCTGCCTACCAAAGAGGTAACAGAAAAGCTACTATAGTAGAGGAAGTTGTGGAGTCTAACTATGATTATGAAACTAAATGTGACATATGCCAATATGAACATCCAAAGGGATGTTTCCTTGTAGTGTCACACTTACAAGAGTTTGAAGTATATGCATTAAATCCTCACCTAGCATGAAGGCAAGATCCAAGATGATTACCTTACCCTCTAGGCAATCTAAGATAGTTCCACCAACAACAAGAAGCTTACTACCTTAGTGGAACTCCTTCACAATCCTATGAAAAATACCAATAGTGGTACCAACCACAGTTGTGGGGAATGCCACCACCAAGGTAGTAGTATCCTTATAGGCAACTAGATTCATATGGGTACTATGTTCAGTAGCCCATCTCCCATAGGAGTTCTTGAGTCATGCATCATTCCAGCATCACTATTACCCTCCATAGTACCATGAAATACATTCACTATCTACTCAAGGGGAAAACCCATATTCATATCCTTATCATCCTCCACATCCCTCTACACCTACACATCCATCTTCAACCTAATTACCTCTTGCTCCATCTATGTAGGGTGAGATTCCTCCACAGTCACAACAATGAAATGCTACAAGGATTGTACACTCACAACTAGTTTTTCAACCAAGTGGTCTAGATAATTCATCAAGGAAATGACCTTTCTTCTAGTCTAGCAGTCCTCTCCAACCCTCACAACCTACTCTAGTTGATCATTCTGCATCTCCAACACCCTTATCCTCTGTATCAAATACCTTTGAGTGCCCTTCAAAGTAAGTGCCACCTAGGATTCACACTATAATGTTAACCCATGTTGTTTCTTATTGGATCAAGGTCCAAAATCTTCCTACAAAAAGATCTAACCTAGGAAGTCCACTCATTTATCTATAGATTGTTAGACAAGAGCTATGCAAAGCTCTTCTTAACTCTAGTTTTGGAGTTAACCTCATCTTCCATGACATGTACAAGGCCTAGAACCTACCACCTCTTAAGAAGAGCAACATCCATGTAGAATTAGCAGATCAATCAATTACTATCCCTTTGGGGTTAGTAGAGGACATTGTAACCATAGTTTGTGGGTGGTTCTATCATACTAATTTTTTGGTAATCAAGGTGAACAAAAACAAAAGTGACTTTCCCATCATTATGGGAAGGGCTTGGTTAAGCATGGTCACCACATGAATGGGTATAAGAGACCTATCTTTAGAAATATCCAAGGAAAATAAGCTAGGAAAAATTGAGAAGAAGAATATTCCATGCATTGCGTATAGTGATAATGGGTGCAATTTCATGCAAAAGATTTGGTCCATCAAGAGCACCAATATTAAGGCATATAATCAATGTGCACAAGAAACTAACATAAAAAGGTGTCTATATGCAATAGCCATAAAGCAGGAAGGCACCTAATGGCTGATGGCTAATTTAGATAGTAGCACAATATGCATGGAACCAAATAAGAGTTTAACTTGTGCATAAGTTGAAGGCATGGAAAAAATTGAATACGTTCATTCCAAACTCTCTAATGAGGATGATAATACCTATTAGGGAGATTTGGAAATCCCTGATCACTTCAAATAGGATCCCTTAGAGCTTAAAAATTTACCGACCAATATAGAGTATGCATTTTAAAAAAATGGTAAATTGTTCACCATTAATGCCAAACTTGCTCCTGAATAAAAAGAAAAGTTGTTGAAAGTGGTGAATAAATGGTAAATAGCTTTTTATTGGTCATATCCTAAGCTAACAGGAATCATTCCAAGGATATGCCAGCATCACATCTACATCAACTTGGCCATGAAGCCTAGAAGGGAGCCACAGAGGTGGTTGAATCCTAAATTAAAGCAAATCATCAAGGAGGAAATATAGCAACTCCTTAAGGAGGGGTTCATCTATCTGATCATAGATAGTGAGTTGGTTAGCCCACTTGTAATTATACTGAAGAAGACTGGAAAATGGTGGGTCTGCATCGACATTAGGATATTAAATATGACAACATTTAAGGATCACTTTCCTTTACCATTTGTGGATCAAGTATTAGATACCATATTTGGGAATTGTTATTATAGCTTTTTGGATGGTTATAGTGGCTATAACTAAATCCAAATTACACCCAAATATTAGGGTAAGACAACATTCACGAGTCCTTGGGGGAATTTTTCATACTGTAAGATGCCATTCAGTCTATGCAATGCCCCTACAACATTTCAATGCTTGGTCCTTAGTATCTTTTAACAGCAAATTGATTGTGGTGTTAAAGTCTTCATGGATGACTTTTCCACTTATGGAGATACCTTTAAGCAAGCCTTGGATTGACTTGAGTAAGTGCTAAAGAGATGTGTAGAGACATACCTATTGATCAACTAGCAAAAGATCCATCTCATGGTCTAAGAAGACATTTTTCTAGGGCACCAAATTTTGCAAAACAGGATTGAGATAGACCCAAAAAAGATAAGTGTCATCCAAGGAATAACACGTCAACTAGAGACCATTAAAGATGTTCAATCATTCCTTGGACATGTTGGTTACTATTGACAATTTATTGAGAATTTCTCTAAGATTGCAAAGCCGTTGGTAGAATTTACAAAGAAATATGCACCTTTCATTTAAACCAAGGAATGTGAATACACATTTCAACAATTAAAGGAGAAACTAGTGTAAACACTAATCCTATGAGTACTAGATTAGTCAAAACCATTCCATATCATGAAAAATGCATCTAACAATGCTTTTTGAGTAGTGCTCATGTAGATGGACAATAAGAAACATCGATATTATATCCATTGTGCAAGTTGAAGCATTGTGGGAGCATAGTAAAATTACACCACCATAGAGAAATAATTAATGGTAGTGGTTTATGTTCTAGAAAAGTTTACATACTATGTTCTTGGTTACAAAGCGTTTGTACATATGGACCATAGTGCAATTTTCTACCTCATGAATAAGCCAATGGTGAGTGCTCATGTTATATGATGGCTTGTGATTTTGTAGGAATTCAATCTCACTATAGTAGATCGAAAAGGGACCAATAATTTGATTGTTGACCAACTTTCTCATTTAACATGGGATAAGAAAGAGGAGGATAGCCCACTCTTTGTTCAATTTTCAAACGAATTCCTCTTTACTGGAGCAATAAATGAACAAGCACCTAAAAAAGCAGCATGGTATAATAGCATCCTCACATATCTTCTCACTCAAGAGATGCAACAAGACTTGGATTTTAGGAAACAACAAACATTTCTTCATCAGGCTAGATATTTTATGAAAATCAATAGATACCTTTATAAGGTGTGTGCTAATGCTTGATTTGTTGGTGTGTCCCTAATGAAGATCAACTATGCATTATCTAGGATGCTCATGAAGGGCCTTGTGGAGGCCATTATGCAGGGAGACACACAACCATGAAAATCCTAATGGTAGGATACTATTTGCCTACAATATTTAAGGATGTCCACCAGTTTTTCAAGTCTTGTGAACATTGTCAACATGACAAGGGGAGGACCACTCACATGGAAGGTCCTCAATAGTGGATTCAACCACTGGAACCTTTCAACATATGGGGCATTAACTTCATGGATTCCATCACATCCATGTCTAATGGAAAAGCATATATAGTAGTAGTTAACTATTGTACAAAATGGGCAGAAGCAACAGTTGTTATTAATTGTACATCATCCACTACTATCAAATTTATACAACAAAATATCATGAATAGGTTTGGGATGCCATGTTCACTCATTTTTGATAATTAAACTCATTTCATAGGTGCCACATTTATAAAATTAATGCAACATTTTGGGTTAGAACATAAATTAACAATATCTTATCACCCCCTAAGCCAATGATCAAGTAGAGGTAACCAATTGAGCGATTACAAAAATACTAATGTGAACCATTAGAAAATATAGAAAGGACTGGAGTACAAAACTTAATGATGCTTTTTGGGCTTATCATTCAACTTGGAAACTTCCTATTCAATATTCTCCCTATGAGTTAGTGTACTGAAAACTTCCAATGTTCCCAACTCAATCCAAGCTTTGTACACTATCAATAGCATGTGATTTAAACCTTGAGCTAAGTTTAGCATAGAAGGAACGATTAATCAACCTAAATGTGCTAGACAAAAATTGCTTAGTGGCTCTATCCTTAAATGAGGTTAATAAGGCATTTAGTAAGCAACATCATGACCTTAGAATTAGGAAAGTAAAACTTTAGCCAAGAGATAAGGTTCTTTACTAGAACCCCAAACATGTACCACAAAAGAAAAAAATTCAAACATTATAGGAGGGGCCCTATATAATTGATCAAAAATTTTCCTCTAGGCCCACATTGATCTATAGACTTGATAGCCCAAATAAAAAGTAGTTGGTCAATATCCAACAAGTGAAGCCTTTCCTTAAACTAAGACAAGCTAGCTTAAATACCACCTCAATGAATGAACAACCACATTCTATTTTTCAGATCATCTCCTCCCTCCAACTCAATCATGGGAGAGATGGCCATCCATGCTAACCATTACCATGGCCTCTTAGTTTTTCTACCTTTTTATTTTTCATGTTTTTGATTTTACAAATCTTTGATCTTTGAATTTCTCTAAATTTACACCATTTTTAGTATCTTTAAANTTTGATGTCTAACGACTTTGACATGGGTTATTTTTCATGGAACAGGTAGTGAGTCCACATCATCCACCCTTCCAATGAACTCTATGGTTTTCCTTATTCTGATAATTTCAGGTTTCTTTTCAGTAAAGAAACTTTTAATTAATCAGTGATCTTGGTAGTTCCAGAATTTGGAAGGATTGAAAGGTTTGTAAAGGGTGTGACTTCAAGGGGAATCAATACTCTTTGTACTCTTCTTCCTACTTGAGTGCTTGAGTGTTTTTCATAGACTTCTTACCATCTCACACCAACTAATAATAGGAAGATAAATAAGTCATTGCATGGTGTGGTTCCAATTTTTAAGAAATAAAAAAAGAAGATGGGAATTCAAAGCATATCCCTTCGACAAAAATAAGTCCTTGCATGTTGTGGTTCCCATTTAAAAAAAAACAAAAAAAAATAAAAAAAGAAATAAAACAATGGGAATTCAAAGTACACCCTTTGGAAAAATAAATGGGCTACAAGCACTAGTTATGGAACTTGAAAGACATGCATCTATGCCTGAAGGTTTCCTCTAACTAAGGCCCTCTCTCTCTCTCACTTCCTACTCCTCTCTCTCCTCTTTGTAAAATTGTGGTTTTCTTGCAGGGACACTCTTGTGTCTCAAGTGGGTGGATCAGTTTTAGAGTGGAGATGCAAAGTCACTGAAAGAGGATGGTTTTGGTCTAGACTGAGGATGAAACTTCTCAGGTCATTTTAACCACAAATTATAGAAGGGAATTATTATGACCTCAATTTGGAACTCCATTGCACCCTCTCTATCATTCATTCATGCTACTGTAACTTACCTCACTGCTAGGTTCTATATGTTATGTTCTATGTCTTAGTATAATGTGTTGGGATTCTTAAATGGATTCTTTTAGGTTGGTCTTTAACATATCATGATCATTAAATCAAATATGGGGCCCATGGACTTCTTAGTTGAGGTTATGCAAAGGCAAAAAATTGCATGAGCCTACTATGGGGAGGACCCACTTGCATAGCTCTTGGCTTTATTAGTTAAATTTCCTTACCTTTGACATTGCTACAATTTTATCTTTTGCATTTTCCATTGCGTAAACTGCTCAGTACTCCTTAATTTCTAATTGCATTCATCAATTAAATTAAATTTTCTTCATTTTTTCAAATTTATGAATCTCAATTTTCTATTCTCATGATTTCATATTATTCTTGGTCTTCTAAGCTTTCATTTGACCCTAATTTCATTAAAAAATTCCTTGTATTTTAAAAGTTTGACCAAAGTCAATAGAAGTCAAGAATGATCAATAACTGCATCGACAAGGCCTCATCAACATAGTGAAAATATACTATATATACTACTGCACACTTCAAATTTTTTTGCAATTTTCTCATACCACGGGAAATATTTGCAATTTTTTAGAGCCCAAAACTTTCCAACGCTCATAACTTCCCAATCATTTGTCCAAATCACTCAATTTTTTGATCTTGTGCTTATTGGAGATAAGATATTTATTGTGGGGGCCACAAACCTTAAGGTTTATAATGAAATTTTTTGAAATTTTTCTTAACATCCCCAAAGGGTTAATAACCTTAACCATATATAAACATCAACTTTTTCCAAGATTAACCCTTCCAACAACCTATGGGATGAATTATTCATAATAACACAAAATAAATGATAACTGGGTTAATTAAATCAGCCATAATCACAACTTAGCCAAGTGTAACTATTCTTAAAATTTAAGGTATCCCAATTATTTTAAGGTTACACAATGATTTCTAATACATGATCTTATTGTGATTATAGATGGCACCCAAACAAAGATATCTACAGAAGGGAGAACCCTCACAACCATGGGAGAAACAACCCAAAGTTGGAAGGGGCCAACAAGAATAAGATCACGAACTTCTAGAGGCAACCCATGTAACAAGACCTCTTTGAGAGAAACCTGAAGTGGAATCTATTTGATAGATTCCAGAAGAAGAAGTGCCTATAGAATAGTCCCAATGAGGAGAAGTGCCTAGACCCATGCTAAGGCTTGAGGTCACTCGAACTCAAGCTTGCCTAGACATCATCAAGTCCCATGAAATTCAAAGATTAGCTCTTTAAGACATAAACTTTGGGCCATATTTGGAGAAAGCTCTAGAGGATGTCAAGACATAATTATAAGGCTTTCCCATGTGTTCAATCATCACATCTAGTGGGGAGTAGTACATGGGAGAGACCTATCTCTTCTAGAGTAGTCAAAGGCCAGGTTCCATTGTAAAAATCAAGAAAATTCAAGTGTCGTACTTAGGAGAAGCTATTGCATAGGCACTAGGGTTGCTAGACATTGGAACATAATTGGTAGAGATATCAAGAAAAGGAGATCCTAAGGCAAAAAGGGAATGGACCCAGTGATGCTACAGGGTGGACTATAAGGAGTATGGTGTGCTCAGACTAACAGAGTAGATATATTTCAAGATTGTGGCCTATCACCTCAATTCAACGATGAGGCCAAGTAAGGTGACTACTTTCTCCACCCAAGTATGCACCACTCTAAGTAGAAAATTTCTTTTTAACTTTCCATAGCTAATCTATTTGTAAATCAAGAAGCACTTCAAGGATAATGAACGTGGAAGGAAGATCCTACTCTTTTTGTGTTTCATTAGGAAACATTGCAAAAGGGTAGGAATTATTTTCTATTCTAATGATACTCTCAGGCATGCTCCCTTGGCCTTATGGGTAGAAGTCATGAAAGATAAGATGTCAACAACTACTCAATAAGAGGAGCTACCACCACCATCATCCACTCAAGAGACAACACCGAAGGCTCGTGCAGTCCTTGAGCATCTATGTCAAATATAAGAATAGCTCTTGAGCAAAAAATATCAGCAAATAGAAATGAGAGGGATAGATCCATTTGTGTATCATTTAGCAATGAGTCATCTTAACAAGGTGGCCCGAATAGTCAATTAGATGGAGAAATGTGGTTTCATCTTCTCTACCCAAAGAACATAGTTACCTTTAAGGTTGGATCCCAATACTTGAGAGGTAATGGTTTCATTAGCAACACATCATCTATTCCTAGAAATCTCTAGGAATGTTGCCACTTTCTTGATTCGATTGGAGGAATCTTGAGAGGCAACCATCTTGGTGATGCAGCATCAAGGGTAGGAGACAATGACAAAAGTGGTAGCTAACTGTGTACCAAAAATACACTCATGGTACCTGTACTAAATGTATTTCCTCTTTAAGACATGAAAACATTTGCTAGCATGGTTAATGGAAAATTAAACATAGCTTAGCATGAATAGTTTCTAGAATGACTTATAGGTACTAGGAAACTAACTTCATACATCTTTGATCTCCTAGAGAACATCACGACAACCTAGTCAAAGCTATTGAATGCAATGGGAAGATGCATTATTTTGTAAGGACAACTAGAAGTGGCCTAAGAGTAAAATCAATGCTTGGCCATGAAGGTTACCAAAGTTCATGTCTGACTTGCAGTATAAGCACTCCTCAACCAAACAGTGACAAGAGATGAAGCTATCAAATAGCTTTAAGAATGATTTCAGAAGGCTAAGGAGGAAGTACTAATGGCCATCTTCAAATAGTATATAGTAGAAGTTGAAATGTATTCCATCAAAAAGGATATGAATCAGATGCATTAAGAGAATGAAGCATTGATCATGCAAAATCATCACCTAAAAATGTTGATGCTCAAAGAGATCAAATGCAAGAATTCATTCATCAATAGTAGGAGTAGATTGTTAGAGTCAAGACTGAATTGAGGAAATTGACTATGGAGAATCACAATTTATTAATGGATGAGGTACACACCTTGCAACAAAATCTACGATCAAGATCACCACCTAGAAGAACGAAGCCCTCAAATTTGAGAAAGTAAAGAATCACTATAGGGACTAGGTTGGCTTGCAAAAGGAAATTAATGAAAAAAAAATCCAGATGGCAAAGAAAAAAATAAATGATGCCCTATAGCAAATCCAATAATGAAAAGAAATATGGAAGCTCATCCTTGATGGGATTGATGCCTACAACAAAGGAAATATCTACTTGAACGAGTTGCAAATCAAGAAGATGACAGAGTACATGGAGTTGGCCAATCTATATTACACAAACCTGGTAATGTTGATTATTGGAAAACCATGGTTAGAGTTGGAGAAATAGGTGGCTAGCTTGTATTTTCTCTACAAGGCTAAGTTCAAGCACCACAAGGACACCAAGAAAAAGATTGAGACTGCTAATGCTGAACTTGAAGTTCTCAGATGATGATTCATAAATTAATGATCTATCACTAAAAACCTAGCCAAATAGATGAATGACTACCAAGAGTTGAATGACATAGTTAGGGCATTCGACATTGAATGTAAACAATTCACTATTTCGTTTGTCAATGCCAAGGAGTTGTTTCCACCAATCCCATGTCCTTGGGATGTGCTCGTTCCAACCCACATTGGGGAAGCTAAGTGGATGATGCATGATCCAAGGATTAAGAAGGAGAAAATGAAAGCATTTCTGGATGCTTTCTACCTCCCACTTGAAGTCACACTAGTAGTAGGACAATCGTAGCCACCTCAACCATTACTAGTGCATGAAGCTGGTGAAGGTTCCTCAGAGCCTTAAGAACCACCATCACTTAGAACCATTTGATCTTCTCTAATAAGATTCACACCATCAAGGAATGTGTTGTTCAATTTTTGAAGAGTTGTATCACGATGTTCAATTTTGTGGCCTAAACACCACCATTTTTGTATTGTGTTGATTTGTACACTCAGGAACTCTATTTTTTGTCAAGTTAGTCAATTTGTTTTGTTGAACAAAAGTCAGTTAATAATCCCATACCTTTCAAATTTTGTAAAAGAACTTGTGGATAAGTTTTCATTTAGTTGCGAGGGTATGATGAGTCATTGTTGGTTGACTATGTTGATGAGGCCCCATCGATGCATCTTATCCTACATTGAGGCATGCATTGATAAGGCCTTGTTGACATAGTGTTTGTCTATCACATATAAATATGTGCCTACTAGCTACATTTATGGTAATCCATATTTCAGTAGTAGTAAAGCTCTTTCATTTTTTCCATTTGAAAGTTGGAAATTTCTTCCTAAGTGCCTGCAGTAGGAGTCATTGAGCATATGGATCTTTATTCGAGCATTGTTGTACCTGAGCACGATAGTGTGTGTGGAAATAAAGGTGAACGTTTTGATAAACCTTGCAACACTTTGGATAGATTAGCTATTTTATTAATGCATTTATTATTTTTAGTTATTTATTAAATACTTTTAATTAGTGATTAAATATTTTTCAATTATTACATTAATGAGGTAATTAAGAGAGATAGAGTACACACATAAGTATGACCACTTCAAATGTAACACATATTCACTTGGTAATCCTAGCAGTGTTATTGCTTGGTACACCTAGTAGTGTAGCACTTGGTTACTTAGCAGTAGATACATGGGTTCAGGACATGTACGGAAAGTGAGAATAGATAGTTATGTTAGGATTGGTAAAATTATTAGTTGATTAGTTAATTAGATTAGTTAATAAAATCCTTTTTTATCTACAATTCAAGCACCCAACTATAAAACATAGAAAATGATAAAAATCAAATGCCTTGGTTACACTTAACAATACCAAAAAATGTCATAAGTGTAATTGGAAAGACAATGATTGACCTTAAGGCTAGATTTACTTCCAAAAGGGCTAGTGAGCTGGAAATGATGAAGTCCATGGAATTTGAACAAATCACACATGAATGCTTTGTGATTCGTATAGTTGGATGTAGGGGTACCTCACCACTCATTAACTTGAAACAATTTCTTTTTTAATATTATCACTAGGAGAATCTAGTTTCATGTTTTTAGATGTAGTCCCACTCAATTTAATATTGATATTAACTTCTTGAGAGATTCCTCCTAAATTCTTAGATGTATCAATCTCATTTAGTTTTTTAACTACATTAGCTTCAACTATTGCTCTATGGAATGGTTTAATGTAATTCTATCCCATCAAGCATTGATAACATATATATGTCTCCGAATAATTATTTCTTGATATAAAATGGGCTAGTCCATATTGCTAAAAACTTATTTTCCTTTTTTATATTCCATAATAATATAAGATCAGCAACCTTAAATGTCCTTTTCAAATTTTTTCTATCGAACCACCTTTTAGCTTGAGAAGCACTCTTTAATAAATTATCTTTAATTCTTTCCATTTAAACTTCTATTTTGATGAACAAGATCATGAAACATATATCTTTATTAGTTTTCTTACTATACTTTTGCAAAAAATATGATGTTGAAATTATAATCTTATTTGTAATTCTAGTGGGCAACCCATAGACTGAGTTATAAGTTGAAGTTCCAATAGCCTTCTTAAATCTAATATGATCAATCCATAATGCAGATTGCAAATAGTCAATCCAGTTTTATGGATTACCATCCATTGACTTCTTAATGTAGGAAATAAGCCTCTTATTTGTAGATTCAAGGAAATAAGTCATTTTGTTGAGGATAATAATTTGAAGAAGAAAATAGAAATATGGATTTTTCTAATTCTCATGTTATAAATTCTTCAAATTAAAAAGGAGGTCCATTGTCAAATAGCAACACTTTAGGTAAACCAAAATGACTTAAAACTTGATCTTCCAAAAATTTAATCATGTCTAATGTTGAACTTTTTCTTAGAGCCTTTGCTTTAGAACATTTGGTAAAGTAATTGGTAGCTATGAGAATAAGCTTTTGTCCTACTCTCGATGAAGTAATTATACCAATGAAATATAAGCTCCATTATTAAAATGATCTATTTGCAATTACCTACTTTAAAGAAGCTTTATCCTTTTTGATTTTTGGCCCATGACTCTAACATTTGTAACATCTTTGAACTCTAGAACTTATATCTTGGTACATAGTAAAAATCATAATGAAGTATATGTTGCATAGTAAACTAAGGAGATTCATAGAACAAATTATAATGATCATGGAATTGTTCTAAGATAGGATTAATTTTATCATTGTAAACACATTTCAACAAAACCCATTTGAAATCATTTTTGTATAAATTTTCATTTGTAATCACAAATTTATTTTCTCTTTCAAAAACAACTCTCTTTTGACTTTTAGTTAAATTATTTAGAACTTTTCATGTATCAAGGAATTCTAGAATTTCATCATACCAATTATCTTCATAAGTCATATGTGTAGATACTTCATTTTCTCTAGCCATTAACTTGGCTAATTCCATTCCTTTAATGGTTTTGCATATTTTAATGAGAATTTGAAACCTTTAAGCTTTATGAGCCACTTCCCTCTTTTATATCCAATTTCATTTTGGGCTAAGAATTGTTTGATTATAGGCTCTATTAGCATACTATGAACTAATGAGCTTTCCAAATAATACCTAAAATGCTAAAGTGTCTTAACAAATGTGAATGCTTATTTCTCTATGTCTAAATAATTAAGCTTTGAACCATTCAATTAATATCAAAAAAATCCAATCTGTTCATCTTGACTCTCATTTTTTTGAGTTAAAACAATAGCAATTAAATTATTTATACAACCAAAAATCTTCTTTCAATTCTGGTTTTACCAAGTAAGGTGCTTCCTGAATAGCTTTCTTAATTTCTGCTAATGCTCTCTCTGATTTTGGCATTTTCTCTACTTGGAAATTTCTCTTTAACATATGCATTAAAGGTTTAGTAATTTTAGTGAAACCAAGGATAAATTTCTTAATGAGATTTATCTTTCGAAAGAAAGATCTCAGAGATTTTTTACTTATAGGATGTTCAATGTTTTATACTTCTTGAATTCTAAAGTTATTTATATCAATTCCTTCTTGATAGATCACATGACCTAATAAACTTCCAGACATAACCCAAATATACTTTTTTTGGATTTAATGAAATACCATACTCATAACATTTTTCAAAAACTTGTTAAAGATGATCAATATTATCTTCCTTCTACTTTGAAAAGACAACAATATCATCCAATTAAACTACAAAAAATTTTCCTATAAAAGCTTTAAAGGCTAAATACATTACTCTTTGAAAATTTGCTTCAACATTTGACAATCCAAATGGCATTCTTTGGCAAGTGAAAGTTCCCCACTTGGTAATAAATGATGTTTTATATCTATCACTCTTATCCACCATAATTTGATTATAACTTGAAAAATCATCTAAGAAAGAACATTATTGTCAACCTAATACTTTGATTAACATCTCATCAATTCTGGGAAGTGGGTATTATCTTTTCTTGAGGCTTCATTCAAATTTCTAAAATGCACACAAAGTCTAATATCATCATTCTTCTTTCTTATGGGTAAAAGGTTAGCAAGCCATGTTGAATATTAAACTAGATATATAATTTGAGCTTATAATAGCTAGCTCAAATGATGGATTAAATTTTAGTTATTTTTTTAACTATCTTACAACCATTTATCAAAGGAATTTTATGTGTCATCACATCTAGTTGAAAAGTTTTAAGATCATCATAAGACCAAGCAAAATTTTCCAAACTATTTTTTAGGAGAAAAAATAAATTTTGCTTGAAGACTAAATCTTTTTCCTTTGTGATGTTTAACATCTTTGGCATCTAAATAGATCAAAAATTCACTACTTCATAAGCTTGATTATCTGGATTCTATATATCCTTTTTGGTATGCTGATGTTTACTAAATTCATGTTCATGATCAATCATTTTTTTGGGAATGGAATTTTTCTTAAACCTTAATGCTATTTTAGGTATGATTTAACATTCTTGTTTATTTGTCAAGAATCTAGTCAATTGACCATCATCTTCAAATACTTCTAAATACTTTATGTTATTTGGTACTAATGGCTGATGCTCATTCTCAATCTTTACACCTTCATAACTTTCTATCCTTTTCACATCAAATGATGAAGTTGCTTTTGCTAAGTCATCTACTATATAATTATCTTCTCTACCTATATGTTCTATTTAGTAGTGATTAAATTGATCTAACATTTTGTAGACAAATTTTTTTATAGGGTCACAGGAATGAACTCTTTACTACACAATTACCTTTAATCTATTTGCAAACTAATCTTGAGTCTCCCTTTATGGTGATTAACTGTATTCCTTTTTCCAATGTTGTTTTAATTCCAATACACAAAGCTTAATATTTAGCCTTGTTATTAGTACAAGGGAAAGATAGATGAATTACTTTGAATATTTTTTGGGAATCCTCTTTTACTAAAACTTCTCTAACACCTACACCTTTGGAATTACATGAACCATCAAAGTACAGTTTCCACTTGCTCTCATCTTGAGATTCTTTTTTCTCAAGTTATAAATTTCTTGAAGTTTGCAAATTTTGGTTTTGAAAGCTCTTATTTCAATGGTATGGTTCTTTCTATTTGAAGTAATTTTTTCAACCATCAACCTAAACACTAGTATCCTAAAATCCTAAACCTTGAACCCTAAATCCCATTCACTAGAACACTAGAATCCTAAATCCTAAAACCTAGAACTCTAAACCCTAAACCTAAAACTCTAAATGCATAAGCCCAGAACAAAGAATTATAGAATCCAAAATCCTACAACCATAGAACCATAAATCCTTAACCCTAAGCCTTGAAGACTACAAATTGTAAACTCTAAAAACCTTAAATCCCAAAATTCCTAAAACCTAAACACTAAAATCATAAATCCTAGAAACCCTAAATCTTGAATCCTAAACCCTAAATCCTAAACCTAGAATCTCAATGACCAAGCTATCAACCTTAAACCCTAAATCATAAAACCTAAAATACTCAACACTAAAATCATAAACCCAAAAAATTGTAAATCCTAAAACCTAAGAAACCTTAAACTCTAAAAAACACTAAACCATGAATTTTAAACCCAACACCATGAAACCTAAAACTCTACACTTGAACCCTAAATCCTAAATCTTGAACCCAAAGAACCCTAAAACCTAAACCCTAAATCCTAAATCCTAGAACTAGAATGTTAAACCCTAAACACTAAACAATAAAGCTTGAATCCTTAACACTCAACCCTAAAACCCTAAACCTTAAATCCTTAACCATAAACCCTAAATGTTAAACATTGATTCCTAAACCCTAAATCCTAAAATCATGAACCATTAACTTTAAACCCTAAACCCTAAATCAAAAAACCTAAAATACTAAAACCTAAATTCTAAAACAATAAATCCTAAAATCCTAAACTTAGAACCATAAATGCAAAACTCTAAACACTTAATCCTAAACCTTAAACCCTAAACCCTAAACCCCAAGTAAATCCTAGAAAAATCCTAAAAAATCCTAAACTATAAATCCTAAAAAATCCTAAATCCTAGAAAATCATGAATCATAAATTGTAAACCCTAAATCCTAAGCCCTAAACACTGAATCTTTAACCATGAACCATAAACCCTAAAGCTTGAACCCTGAACACTAAACCATAAACCCTAAAATTTCTACCTGAACACTAAAGCCGAAACATTCAACTGTAAATCCTGAACTCCAAATCCTAAACCCTGAACACTAAATTCTCAAAAATCCTCAACCCTAAATCCACAACACTCAACCATTAACCTTGAATTCTAAATCCTCAATCCTGAACCATGAATACTTCAACCCTCACCCGTAAACACTAAACACTAAATCCTAGAACCCAAAACCATAAAAATTATAAGATTCTAAAATTCTAAATACTAGAAAGTTAAAAATTTGAAACCTAAGAATCCTAAAACCTTAAAACCTTGAACTGTGAAGCATAAATATTGAACCCGCAATCCTAAATGCTAAACATTGGACCCTAAACCCTAAACCCTAAACCCTAAACCTTAGACCCTAAAATACTAAATAGTAAAATCCTAAATCCGTAAACCATGATAGAATTTAAAATATAAACCTTAAAAAATCCAAATCACTTAGATACCTTGAAACCTAAACCTTGAACCTTGAACCATGAACCTTAAATCCTCAACCCTAAATCCTAAACCATGAACCCGAGATCCTAAACACTAAACTCTAAATTCTAAACCCGAAAATATCTTAAATCTTAAATCCTAAACCTTAAAAATTCTAAATCCTAAAAAAATTATAAACTCTAAATCCTTAACCCTAAAACCAAAAACCCTAAATCTTGAACCCTTTATCCTACATCCTAAGAAATAAACCCTAAACCCTAAACCTTGAGTAGCTTAAAACTAAAAAACCATAAGAACACTAAACCTTCAAATAAGAACCTTGAACCCTAAATCCTAAACTCTAATCTCAAAACCCTAAAACCTAAACCTTTTTAAACCCTAAATCCTAATACATAAACCCTAAACCTTGAGTAGCTTAAAACTTAAGAACCATAAGAACCCTAAACCTTGAAATAAGATCCTTAAACCTTAAATCCTAAACACTAGTCCCAAAACCCTAAAACCTAAACCTTGATCCCCAAACTCCAAATCCTAAACCCTAAACCTTGAATCCTAAAACCAAAACCCCAAACACTGAACCTTGAACCCTAAATCTAAAATAATTAAACCTAAATCCTAAATAGTAAATTATAAACCCTCAACCTTCATCCCTGAACCAAAAACCTTGAATCCCAAACATCGAACCCTAAATCCTAAATCCTAAACCTTGAATACTTAATCCTAACAATATTTATCCCTAAATCTAGAATTCTAAATCATGAATTCTGAATCCTAAGTCATAAACCTTAAATCCTAAACCATCAACCCTAAACATTGAACCCTAAACGCCAAGCTCTAAACCCTAAGTCCTTAATCCTAAAACTTGAACCCTGAACATTGAGCCCTAAACCCTAAAAAATTAAAACTCCAAAACCCTAAACCCTAGACCCTAAAGCCCTAAACACTAAACCCTAAGAACCCTAAATCATAAGAATAATAAATACTAATTACTAAATACTAAACCCTAAATCCTAAACTCTAAACCTTTGAACCATAGAATGTCAAACCCTACAATCATAGATCCCTAAATAGTAGAATCCTAAATCATAAACTCTAGAATCCTTAAGTATGATCCTTGAACAAAAAACCATAATCACTGAAGATTGAAACATGAATCATGAACCTAGAATCCTAATCCATGAACCCAAAAACTAAGAACCCTAATATATGGGAATCCTAAACCATGAACCCTAGACCCTAAATCCTAAAAACCTAAACCCTAAACATTAAACACTAAAACCCTAAAATCAAAAATAAAAAATCACCAAAACTTTAAAATCCTTAAATGCTAATCCATGAACCCTAAACTGTAAAATCCTAAATCCTAAACCCTGAATCCTTAACCCTTAAGCCTGATCCTTAAGAATCCTAATTCCTAAACACTAAGAACTCTAAATCCTAGGAACCCTAGACCCTTAATCCTAAACATAGAACCCTAAAACCAGAGATTCCAAGAACCCTAGAACCTAGAATACTAAACCTTGAAACATAAATCCTAAACCCCTAAAATAATAAATCCTAAATCCTAAACCATGAACTTTGAATTTAGAATCTTAAACCCTAAACCCTCAACCTTCAATCCTAAATCCTAAACCCTATATCCAAAGTACCAAAACCCTAAACCTTGAAACCTTAATTCTAAATCATGAACCATCAACCTTGAATCCTAAACCATCAATAATAAACACTAAAAAACTCTAAACACTAAAAATAATAAACCCTAAACCCTAAACATTGAACATTGAACCTAGAATCCTAAACACTAAATTCTCAATCTAGAAAACCCTAAATCCTAAACTCTAACCCTCTTACCCAGAGAACCCTAAACCAAAAACCCTAAATCCTAAAACCTAAAACTAGAATCTAGAGCCTATAATGCAAAAGACTAAACCCTAAAAACCTTAAGAATCCTAAACCTTAAACACTAGAACCCTAGAATTCTAAACCATAAAATATTAAAATCCTAAATCTTAAACTGTAAATCATGAAACATAAACCTTAAGCCCAAAACCCTAAATTCTAGAATATAAAACCTAAATCCTAAATCATTAGCCACAAACCCTTAACCCTAAATCCTAAACCTTAAACCCTAAATCCTAAAGCTTGAACATTAAACATTGAACACTGAACCCTAAACCTTTAATCATAAAACCCTCAACTCTTAATCCTAAATCATAAACCCTTAAACCTAAAACCTAAACATTGAGCCCATAAATATCTAAATCCTAAATCCTAAATTGTAAAATCCTAAACCCTAAAGCTCTAAACCATAAACTCTAAACCCTAAACCCTAAATTGTAAAATCCTAAATCCTAAAGCTCTAAACCATAAACGCTAAACCCTAAATCCTAAAAATACTAAACCCTAAAATCCTATATCCTAAAACCCTAAAACCCCAAATCCCAAACCTTGAATTTTGAACCCTAAAGGCTAAATACTAAACACTGAAGCATGAATCCTAAATCCTAGATCCTATATTTAGAGAATTCTAAACCCTAAATCCAAATACTAGAGAACCCTAAATGTAGAGATTGAAACCTTGAGAACTTTAAACCTTAAGAAACCTAAACCATAAGAACACTAGACCATAAATCCTGAACCCTAAATCTAAAATCTAGAACCCATAGCTTAGAAGCTTGAACCTTAAACTGTACAAACCTTAAGAATCCTAATCCCTAAACCAAAAAAACCTTAAATCCTAAAACCCTTAACCATGAATACCAAACCCTAAATCTTTAATGTAGAATCCTAAATCCTAAAAGCTATAACTCTAAACCCTAAGCCTAGAACCCTTAACCCATAAGCCTAGAATCCAAAATCCTACAATGATAGAACCCTAAATCTTAGACCCTAAGCCTTGAATCCTGAATCCTAGACCATTAACCCTAAACCCTTAATCTTAAAAATCATAAATCCCAAAAATTATAAATCCAAAACCCTAAAACCATAATCCCTAAACCTTGAATCCTGAACCCTAAATCCTAAATTTAAAATCCTAAAAACCAAACTATCAATCTTAAACCCTAAATGCCAAAAATAAAAATCATAAAATCTGAAATCGTTAACTCTAAAACCCTAAACTCAAAAAACCCTAAACCCTAGAAACCATGAATCATAACTGCTAAACCCTAGACCATAAAATCCAAAACCCTGAACAATGAACCCTAAACCCTAGGAACACTATGTATCCTAAATGATAAGAATCCTAAATCCTAAGAACACTAAACCCTAAACCATGAACCCTAAACCATAAACCCTGAACACCTAGATACTTAACTCTGAACCTTAAACATTGAAAAATGAACCCTAAATCCTCAATCATGAACCCTAGCCCCTAAACTCTAAACTGTAAATGTTCAGCCCTAAACCCTAAATCCTAAAACCAAACCCTAAATACCAAATCCTTAAAAATGAACCATAGAAATCCTAAACTCTGAACCATAAACCCTAAACCCTAAGAACCCTAATCCCTAAATCCTCAACTCTAAACCCTCAACCCTAAACCTTTAATCCAAAACCCTAAATACTAGACCATTAAAAATAAGCCCTCAATCCTAAACCCTAAGAATCATAAATGTTAAAACACTAAAAATCCTAAATCTCTAAAAATAGAAAAACCCTAAATAAAAACCATGAATCCTAAATCTTGAACCTTGAGACTTGAACCCAGAAACCTAGGCACTAAACCATCAATCCAAAACCCTAAACCCTAAATCCTTAGAATACTAAATTCTAAACCTTAAACCTTAAAATCGTAAACCATAGACCCTAAACCCTAAAAACTAATCTTTAGTTCATAGAATCTTAAACCCCAAATTTGGAAACCATAGGACCCTAAACCCTAAACCCTGAACCTTGAACCTTGAACCCTAAACCTTGAGCCTTGAACCCCAAACCTTAAACTTTAAACCTTGAACCATGAAAGATAAACCCTTAACCCTTAATCCAAAAAAATCCTAAACCCTAAAAAACCCTAAATCCTAAACCCTCAACCCTTAAGCTTGAAGACTCAACCTTGAATTCTAAATCCTTAACCCTAAACCCTAAATCCTAAACAGTATATTCTAAAAAACCTAAAAACTAAAATCCTAAAACCCTAAAGCTTAAATCCTAAACATTGAACTCTAAACCATGAATTCTCAACCCTAAATCCTAAACCTTGAATTCTTAAATTTAAACTTTAAACCTCAAACCCTAAAATCCTAAATTCTAATCCCTAATCCCTAAATCCTAAAAACCATAAACCATAAAATCCATAATCCCTGAATACTTAATCCTAAATCCTAAACCTTAAATCCTAAACCTTGAACCCTAACACATAAACCTTGCAACTTAATCCCTAAGAACCATAAACTCTAAGAATTCTAAGATACCTAAACCTTAAGTACCATGAACTATGAACCATCAACCATAAGTACCCTGAACTGTGAACCTTGAATCCTAAACCATGAGCCCTAAAACCCTATACCCTAAACCATAAAAATCCTAAACTCTAAAGATCCTAAGAATCCTAAGAACCCTAAATCTTGAATCTTGAACCATGAATAATAAATCCAAAACATTGGACCTAGAATCCTAAATCTTGTATTCTAAACCATTAACCCTAAAACCAAAATCCAAAACCCTCAACCTTAAATTCTCAACCTTGAATCCTAAACCATAAAACCTAAAACCTAAAGACTAAGCTTTGAACCCTAAATTCGAAGCCCTAAATAACAATAACCATGAATCCTAAGAATCCTAAATTGAAAACTCTAAATCCTAAACCTTGAACCATGAACCATGATTCCTAAACACTAAACATTGAACCCTTAATTGTGAATCTTGAACCTAAAACCCTAAATCTTAAGAACCCTATGCCCTAAATCCTAAACCCTAAACCCTAAACCTTGAAACCTAAACTCTATAATGTAAATCATAAACCCTAAACCATAAAATCCTAAGTAGTAAATCCTAAAATAATAAATTCTAAATACTAAATCCCTAAAAAATCCAAAAATCCTAAATCCTAAAGAAAAATAAACCCTAAACCCTAAACCTTAGAAAACCCTAAATACTAAAAATCCATGAACCCTAAAACCTAAATCTTGAACCCTAAATACTAAATGTTGAACCTAAATCCTAAATCCTTAACACTAAATTCTAAATCCCTAATTCTAAACCTATAATTCTAAACCCTAAAAATACTAAACCCTAATCCCTAAAACCTTAAATCCTAAAATCCTAAAAATTCTAAATCCTAAATCATGAACCATGAATCTTTAACCCTAAACACTAAATCCTAAACCTTGAACTTTTAAACCTAAAAATCCTAAATCCAAAAGAACTCCTAAATTCTAAAGCATAAACACTAAACCCTCAACTATGAGTCTTAAGCCCTTAACCATGTACTCTAAACCTTAAACACTAAACCCTTAACACTAAACCCTTAAACTTGAATCATGAAACCTAAATCCTAAACCATAAATCCTAGAAAATCCTAAACCCTAAACACTAGACCCTAGATTTTGAACATTAAACCCTAAATCCTCATCCCTAAGCCTCGAATCCCTAACCATGAATCCTAAATCCTAAATCCTAATGTCTCAAACACTAAGCCCTAAAAACCCTAAAACATAAAACACTTGAAACATTAAAAACCTAAAATCCCAAACCATAAATACCTTAAAATCCTAAATTTTAAAACATAAACCCTAATCCATGAATCTTGAACCCTAAAACCTAGACCCTAAATCCTAAATCCTACACCCTAAAAATCATAACACCATAAAACCCTTAAATCTTAAAATTCTAAATCCTAATAACAATAAAATCCTAAACCCTAAACCTTGAATCGTAAAACCTAAAATTCTAGAATTCTACATCTTAATGTTTGGGACCCTAAAACCTTAGATCCTAAACACAAAACCCTAGACCTAGAATCCTAAATCAAGAATCTTAGAACCAAGAAATCTAGAACATAGAATTCTAGAACACTAAGTCCTAGACCCTAAACCAAAAAAACATAAAGCATTTAACCTTGAATCCTAAAACCTTAACCCTATACCCTTAATCCTAAACCCTAAATCCAAAATCCTAAAACCTTAGCCTTGAACCCTAAAGCTCAAATCATAAATCCCAAATCCCAAACCCCAAACACAAACTCTTGAACCTAGAAAGCTAAACCTAGAATCCTAATTGCTTAACCCTGATCCATAAACATTGAACCTTGAACCTCAAACCTTGACCTCAAAATGTAGAATCCTAAACCCTAAACCCTGAGCCTTGAACCCTGAATCATAAACCTTGATCCTTGAACATTGAATCTTAAATCCTCAACTCTAAAATACTCAAACCTTAAAGCCCTAAATCCCAAACCCTCAAACGTGTTCCCTTAATTTAGAACCTAAACCCCAAAATATTAAACCCTGAAACTTGAATCCTAAATCTTGAGCCCTCAACTACAAACCATAAAACATAAATCCTAAGCCATAAGAATTGAGACCTAAATCGTAAACATGGATCCCTGAACCTCAAACCCTAAATCATGAACCTAGAATCCTAAACCCTTATCCTTAATTCCTAGACCCTCAATCCTAAACCCTAAAATCTAAACACCAAATCCTCAATGTCAAACCCTAAACCCCAAATCCTAAACATTGAGCCATGAATCCTAAACACCTAATCCTAAATCATAAATCATAAATCCTAAATCCTAAACCTTAAAATCCAAAAATCTTAAAACACTGAATGCTAAAATCCTAAATCCTAAACCCTAAACCCTCAATCCTAAACACCAAACCCCAAACCGCAAATCCTAAACCTTAAATCTGAAACCTCAAACCCTAAACTTTGTACCCTAAATCATAAACCTAGAATCCTAAGCCCTAAAACCTTAATCCCAAACCATAAATCCTTAATACTAAATTAAAGACCTTGAACCCTAAACCCCAAAATTTGAACCCTAAACCCTTAATCATGAACCCCAAATCTCAAAACGTAAACCCTAAACCCTAAACATAGAATCTCAAATTCTAAACTTTGAGCTCTAAATCTTAAGCCCCAAAACCCAAATCCTGAACTTCAAACCCTAAGCCTTAAACTCTGAATCTTGAAATCTAAATCCTAAGCCATGAACACGAAACCTCAAAGCCCAAATGATGATCCTAGAATTCCAAATCTTAAACCATGAACCCTGAATATTAAACCCTAAACCTTAAACACTAAAATCCAAAGACTAAACCCTGAATTTCAAGACTCAAATCCTAAACCTTGAACTGTAAACCCTATTCCCAAATGTTTAATATAGAATCCTAAAACTTGAATCCTTAATTCTAAACCCTAAATCTTAAAACTTGAATCATAAATCATAAACCTTGATCCTAAACCTTAAACTCTAGAATCCTAAAATCCTAAACCCTCAAACCCTAAAATTCACAATACTAAAACCTTCAAATACTAAACCCTTAACTCTTAACCCTTAATTATTTATCCTAAACCTAGAACCCTAAATCATGAACCCACAACCTTGAACCCTAAACCCTAAACGCCAAACTTTAAACATAAAATCATAAACACTAAAACACAAACTATGAATCCTAAATCCTAAACCACAAACCTTGAATACTAAACCATGAATTTTAAATTCTAATCTTAAAACTTTGAACCTTAAACCTTGAACCCAAAACTCCCAAACCCTAAACACTAAACCACAAATCCTAAATCCTAAACCATGAACCCAGAATCCTAAATCCTAAATCCTACAACCTACAATCTAAATCCTAAATCCTAAATCCTAAATCCTAAATCCTAAAATCTGAATCCTAAATCCTAAACCCTAGAATCCTACAACCATTAATCCTAAAATTCATAAACCTAAATCCTAAATCATAAAATCCAAAATCCAAAACCCTTAACCAATAATCCTAAACCAAGAATCCCAAATCCTAAAACCTCAATTCTAGGCCCTTATCCTTAAACACTTGACACCAAGCCCTACACCTTGAGCCCTAAATCCTAAACCATGAAATCCAAAGCTAAAATCATGAGTCATGAACTATGAACTATGAATCCTAATCCCAAAATCCTAGACCCTAAGCATGGAACCCTAAATCCTAAATTCTAAAATATAAATCCTAAAATCCTAAATCCTAAAACTCTAAATCCTAAACTTTAAACCCTCATCCCTAAACACTTAAACCCAAGCACCAAACCTTGAATCCCATACCCTGATCCTAGAACCATGAACCACAAAAATTGAATCTTAAACCTTGAGTCTTAAATCCTGAATGGTCAACCCTGAGCTCTAAACCTTAAACCTTGAATGCCAAACACCAAAAATTGAAAAATAGAACCCTTAACTCTCAACCCTTAATCATAAACTCAAAATCCAAAACCCTAAATCCTAAATCCTATAATTCTCAAATCCTAGAATCCCAGAACCCTAAAACCTAGGTCCTAAAAGCCTAAACCCTAGAATCTTAGAATCCTAGAACCATAAACATTAGAATCCTAAACCCTAGAATGATAAGTCCTAAATCTAGAATCTTAAAATAAGAATTACAAGATCTAGAACCCTAGAACCCAGAGCCCTAGAATCCTAGAACCCTAAACCCTCAAACTTAAGCCATAAACTATTTAATACTAGACCCTAAAATCTTGAGAATTCATAAAGTCCTAAAACCCTATACCCTAATCTATAAAATCCATAAAAGCATAAAATCATAAACCATAAACCCTAAGCCCTCCACCCTATACCCTCAACCATAACCCTTAACAATGAATGCTAAACACTAAATCCTAAAACCCTAAACAATGAACCCTAAATCCTAAAACCTAATCCTTAGAATTCTCGAATCTTGGAACCTTAGAACCATAAACCTTGAATACAAAATTCTAAATCCTAGAATCCTATATCTTAAACCCAAAAAGCTAAACCCTAGAAACCTAGAACCATAGGACCCTAAAATCTTAAACCCAAGAATCCTAATCCCTTAACGTAGAACCTTAAAATAATAGAACTCTAAACCCTCAACCCTAAATCCTAAATCCTAAATCCTAGATCTTGTACCCTAAAACCTAGAACCCTATAATCCTAAACCTTGAGCCATGAACCCTAAACTCTAAACACTAAACCCTAATTGATAAATTATAAACACTAAATCTTAAACCCTAAACCCTAAATCCTAAAATCTTAAACCCTAAAATCCTAAACCTTAAACCCTCACCCTCAACACTCAACAGTCAATCCTTAGACCTAAACCCTAAAATCCTAAACGTTCAATCCTAGACCCTCAATTATAAATTGTAAACCCTAGAACATTGGAACTCTAAACACTCAACCTTAAAACCTAAACTCTAAACCCTCAAACCAACAATCCTAAACCCTAAACCTTGAAGCTTGGATCCTAAACCTTGAATCATGGCTTGGAAATCCTAAGCCTCAAACCCCAAAAATCGAATAACAAACCCTAAATGTCAAACCCCAAACCTCAAGCCTTAAATTCTAAACCTTGAATCTTGAATTCTAATTCTTAAACCATAAACCCTGATCCCTTAACCATAAACCTCAAACACAAAAATTCAAACTCTAAACCCTAAAACCTAAATCCTAAACCTTATTTATTAGAAAAATTTAGTGCTAAAAAAATTAACATCTCAAGTGAATAATTTAACCTTAGATCCTAAGGACCTCCAAAAAAGAGCATCCAAGACATTTTGGATGATCTTGTTGATCTTCCAAGGACTTAGAAATTGTAAATGAGTTTAAGAAAATTAAAGAAAATGTTAAAGAAGCTACCAATTTTTATTAAAATAAGAAAATGTTAAAGAAATTGAGTTCAAATGGGTACAAGTTATGTGCTTAGATGTAGAAGGAGCTATAGAGATGATGCTTGAAGTCTGGTAAAATCAATAGATTATATCCTATATTCAACCTCATGATCTAGGTCCTCCCAAGCTTTAATTCTTGAAACTCCTTATTGGTTCTCAAGTATAGAGTTGCTTCATTGGTGTTGAAAGTGATGGATGGTTGCTTAAATTTTGTTCTACAATACTTTGAGAGTCTCTAATGCTTAGTTGATTGTGAATTTGCCAAAAAGTCTCAAAAATGCTAAAAGGTCAAAGTTCCAAAATTTTTTATAATATGGTTACATTTGGTTTATATAGATCATTAAATGTTGGTACATTTTTGCAATTCTTTGCCTTGATTGTTAATAAATTGCTACAAATTTCTAACATTGTAGGTCATTAATCTTAGCAATTTTTTTTTAATTTTGATAAATTTGATGCAGGAAGATCATCAAAAATATGTTATACTTCAAAAAGATATGCTATATTTGAAAATACATATTTTCTTCACCAAAGATACACTGACTATGAGAAACATACATTGGATTTCATAAGGAGAATGCTGGCCATGATGTTTTGCAACAGACGTATGCTACTTCTAGTATGTCCTAGAAACAATATGGTGGCTTTGGTATAAAAGTTTAAAACCCATGAATTAATATACTAGTTGCAATTTTTTCCAATGTATTAATTATCATGGCCAACATAAATACCATGAAAAATCCAAATCATAACTTCCAAGGCATTTTTAGCCTTTGCAATCCTAGATACATACTAAATATAGCTTTTTCCACTTGGGAAGTGAGGCAAAAACAACTTATGAGGAATTATTCAACCTCAATAAGTTAAAGTATGTGAGATTATAGTCCATGAACTACAAAATACACATTTTTACAATAAGATCCTATCTCAATTTCAATGGTGAAGATCATGAGTTACAACATGAGTTTTCTTTGTGATGTTTCATTGGCCCCTCTTTGTTCATGTTTTGAGGATTGACCTAAGAGACATCGACAAAGAATGACAAAAACCATCATAGGTTTGTTGACAGTGCTTCCTCTCTATGCTTGATTTTGTAGATTTTGAGCAATGCTAAAGAGTGCTTGTAATTGTAAGATTATGTTATGATGGGGTGATATGGAATAAAGAGTATATTTGATCACAAGGAAATTATCATAGGGGTTAACAATGAATTACACATGTTGACATCATGGATATGATATGGCAGTCACATGCTTATTGATTTGTGAAGTCTTCATGCTTTGTGATTTGAAGTGATGCTCACTTAGTAATGTTTTTGAGGAACTAAAACACAACTTCAATTATTATTTGATCATTAGGATCCTCCATTTTTATGTTTTGAGCCATTAATCTATCTTTTTAGCTTCATTGGCCTTCTAGGCTTTCTTGGCAATTTTCTTCACCTCTTTTTTTTTTGTGTGGTGTAAAACCTTCATTGGATTTCATTACCAAGTTCGAACTTACTTTGGTTTTCTTGTTGGATGAGATGTGTTACATGCAATGAACTTGATGATGTAGTATGATGAAGGAGATGTAACATGTCCACAATGCATGCATGCCAAAGATAAGTCACCATTGTTGTTTATGGTAAGGAAGGTTACAATTAGGCTATGGGATTGTGGCCTAGAAAGGGGTTATGGAGGTGATTTGAGATAAGAACTCTTGCCACAACAAGTCAAGCTAACCAAATCTCAAGCATCAAGATCACATGGTAACTTGGTGTTGTTATGAGTTACACCTTCACAATGACTTCCAGGATTCATCCTAAAATCATAACTTCAAGAGAATAAGAAAATAATACAATGAAAGTATGTTGTTACAACACATTACATAAGGCTACATGAGACAACAATAAAACCATAGGCCACCATAAGTTACAATTTGGTATGACATTAAAATTTTTTTAATTTGTATCATAGATGTTACAAGGTTTTGTAGTTTATTTGTTATGTCAAAGAGAGAGATAAGAGAAAGATGTTGTTTAGGATCACTTGTTATTGGTTGTAAAGGTCATTAATGTACATCATGTATTTGTACTTGTAAATAAGATGTTAGATATAATAAGGTTAAAGATAGGAATGGTTGATTGAATTGGCTAATTCATTCCCATCTATGTTCACCAATTTGAATGCCTTGTTGCTATAGGCCCTTGTGAACAAGAAAGGTCCATCCGAATTGGCTTAGAATTTGTCCACATACTTGTGAACAATCATAAGGACATGGTCTTCTGCCTTGATATTTCACTTATTTAGGTCATGATGATGTTATTTCTTCTACCTCTCTTAGTATTGTTTGTTATGTATGAGAATTTTTATTTACTGCTCTTCCACCGAATCAAGGTCAATGGTACATAGCTCCTTGTTCTATTCATCATTCATGAAGTTAGATACATCCACTCTTAGCAATGGAACTTGAAATTAAAAAGGCAAAACAAATTCATATCCATAAATAAAGTTATATGGGATGACACCAATTATAGTTCAAAAGGTGGTGTGATAGGACCAAAGTTTATGGACAAGCTACTCATGCCACTTGTATCTGTCATTGTTTAGCATTATTTTAAGCAAGTTTATGATAAACTTGTTGTTAGCATAAGCTTTTCCATTAGCTTGATGTTAATATAGTGATGCAAATGAATTTTTAATGCCTAGTTCTTGACAAAAGGATTATGTTTCTTGGGTGTTAAAAGCTGATACATTATTTGTAACTATGGTTAGAGGTATGTTAAAATGGGCTACTATGTTATCTAATATAGATCTACAGACTTGTTGGGATGTTATCTTTCTTTGAGAAATAGCTTCAACCCACTTTTTGAAGTGTTTGGTTGTATTAATGATGAAGATATACCCCAAAAATGATTTAGGTGTTATACATCCAAGAATATTAAGTTCCCACTATTAAAATGACCAAGTTATTTGAGTGTTTTGTAACTTAGTTGGTGGCACATGTATTAGGCTGCTATGTCATTGATAGGTGTCATAAGTTTTTAACTTTCTACAAGAAATTGCTTTTCATATATGGCCAATAATAGGCTAATCATCTAATCTTTGTGGCCATGGCTTTAGGTTCTACATGTCCCCCACATACACATTCATGAACTTGATCAAGGACTATGTAGAATTCTATTTTTCCAAATCACACTAACAATATACCATCATACAGCCTTTGAAATGATGTCTTATTGACCACAATGGCATATTACTTTGATCGTTTACATGCAAAATCCTTTCAAGAATACATAAGGTTCTATGGAGTATCAATATTCATGAGGTAAAACATGATATCTCTATACCCCTCCTTTTAAGGAGCACTACCAGTTATGGCTATACAGATGCCTTTAGTGTTTTATGTGATGGAAAGAGCATAATTCACTATTAGGAAAGACAACTGCCTAAACACATTAGGTGTCACACTTAGGGCTAAGGTTGTAATGACATCAGCTAAGGTATTTTTATTTAAGGGTATATGTTGAATGTCAACGTCTATAAATTGTTACATAAGTTTCTTAGCTAGGTCACAATAGGGTTATAAGTATTTAGCTTTATAGGCAAATACCTAGGTTACCTCAATAACAAGAATTTTTGAATCTACCATCATTCCTATGATTAATCCTTCATACTCCACCACATTGTTGATACATGAAAATTAAAAATGATAGGTGAAATCTTGAATTACATAAGAAGGAGATGCTATGATGGTGGTAGCACTAGGCCTATGGGAACTTGAAGCTTTGTCAAAGTGCATAATAGTCTCATAGCCCTCAGGTACTTCATAACAAGGTTGACATGCTCATCTAATAATTTAGGATCAATGGCTACATGGTCTTTCACTAGGAAAGCTATGAGTTGTGGTACTCTAGCTTGACCTTTCGTTAAGCCTTGAAAGATGTAATGTAGCTTAAACTCAACTATTATGGCCTTTCAACATGCTATTCGACTACATTCATAGATGTTGTTCATTATGGCGTTAAGCACATTGTCCTTGCACATGACATTGACTTAACTCCTAAAGAAGTAGTGTCTTCACTTCTTCAAGGAAAAGACTAGGACTAGCCAATACTTCTTAACCTCGGTGTATCAGGTCTCATAGGGTATTAATGCATTGCTTAGGTAGTATACAGTTAGCTTAGCTTCATTATCTCATTTTTGATAAAGTAGAAAGGTAATGGATGTGTCAGAGAGTATGTGGTAGATATAAAAAAGTTTATCCTTTTAAGGTAGATACACTAGGCATGGATTAATACTTAGCATATTTTCATATGAACAAGCAAAGATCTTAATTTTATCTTGGAGAGACTTGGTGATGTCTTGAGCTTGTTGAGGTTCTAGTTAGGAACTTAAATTTAGGATTTTTTCCTTAACATTGTGTCTCATGAAAAAAACCTCAACTAGAGAGCCTTCAGTGATATCACTAGCCTCAAGTTCAAGGGTTTTAACTAGTTTTTCAAGCCATTCTAGAGACTTTTCTATAGAGGCTATGTGATCAAATAGAATCTCAAGCTCAAAATATAGGCAATTAAGGTTAGTGAACTATTCAACATCATCATGAGATCATCTATACATAGACTAAAATGTGCCCACGCATCCATACTCGAGTCCTTCATGTCAACCGTAAGCACATTAAGTGGCACTTGGATGATAAAATAATTAAGTAATGTCAAAATGATGTAAAATACTTTAGTAATAATGTATATATGGGTCAAAACATATTAAAGAAAAGGCAAAAAAAGGTCAAAAAAAGGTTATAACTAGTAGGTTAATAAAAATAAGTGAAACAAAATGATAAATGATGTAAAAGAGGTTAAATGATGGTCAAACCCCATCAAATGATAAGAAATGTCAAATAAGGTCAACATAGAACATAACAAAGGAGTTAAGGTAAATAAGATGAAAAAAGAATAAATAGTATGAAATAATGCCAAATAAAAGCTAAATGATGATCAAATGAGACCAAATGTTGGCTAAATGATGGACAAATGAAGATAAAATGCAAGCCAAACCCCATAAAATCACATCAAGAAAGGTCAGACAAGGTCATATTGATCTCCTATGACATCAACTAATGTTAACGCAAGTATAATAAGGTTCAAATGGTGCCAAATGATAGAAACATGTGGTTAAATAGGTCCAAATGTTATGAAAATGATGAACATAAAGCCAAATTACACCAAATGATATGACAATGAAGATCAATAATGTGCAACAAGGTTGAAACAAGCCAAAACATAATTGAAGAAGGTTAAACAAACCAAGGTGGATAAAATATGGTAAAACATGATCAATTTTGATCAATCAGAGTTGCATTTTGACAATTTTAGGCCTTGGTAGGCCATGGTAAAAGGCTGCAAGGTCAATGGGAGAGTTTGGGCATATGGGCAAGTCGTATTGAGCCTTTTTAGAGGCAAAAATGAAGCCTTTTAAAAAAAATATGTTGGACCTCTCATAAAATTATGTTGGCTAGCATGTTTTCTATAGCTTCCAGCATATATTTTGTTCAAATATAACATTTAGAATTTGTTTGGGCTAGTTTCAAGATCCTAAGACCTTCAAATGCTAGCATTGTGTATTGGAAATAGGATCTTATTGATTTTAGTGTTGAATTAACCTCCTAAACTCATTGCATGTTGCCGAGGATTGAAAAATATGCTAGCCAACACATTTTTTCATGATCTAGGGTATCTTCTCTAGAAAATTAATTTCATAAGGTGTAAAACATGGAAATTTAACTCCAAGAGTCTCCTAGGGTAGCGTAGGACTGTCAAGGTTGTAGGATGATAATTTGGAGGTCAAAGTGAGTTGATTTAAGGTTAGTTTGAAGCCCAACACCTGAAAAATACATTAGATATCATATTTTTACCTATCTCTAGCATATCTTTGATGAAAATTGGAATTTTCATGCTCAAACCAAGGTCAAATGATAACTAGTTTCAGGATTCAAGATTCAAGGATTCTCCGGTTGAGTTTTGGACAACCCAGAAGTGTCATAAGGCTATGAAAACTACCTTAAAAATAAAAAATATCTTGAAAAAAATATTTATTATAGATGCTAACTTATTTATTAAGAAATTTTGATTTCTAGGGAGTATGTATGGTCATTCAACTAGAATTTTTAGCTTCTTGGATTACTAGGGTTTGAAGTTAGGGTTTAAGCTTAAAATTATCACTCTAAAAGTTCATTAGAGATATGGTTTGAAGACTTCTCCCTAAAAATATGATATATAGTATATTTTTGGCTAATGCTAATGTATCTTTGTAAGGTTTCATGATTTTGAAAATTTCTAGGATCAATTTTCAAGGTTTGATGGCTATCGAAGGCTCTAACAAGATTTTGGGACTAGCTAAAGGGATTCAAAGGTTGATTTGACTGGTTGATTACTTGTTATTATACCTTCTCCTAAAAATCTACTTGTTAGTATAGTTTTGGCTTACCCCAAAGTATTTTCAAGATTTGGATTATTTTTAACTTTTTTTGAACTTGTTCTATGGGGTTTCAAGGATACCAAAGGCTTGAAGAAGGCTCCAATGTTTGCAATTTTCGTGGTTGTTTGAGGTCTTCTTGATTCATTCCTACTCAATCCACCCAAAGATAGATTGGCTAGTGTATTTATGATTGATGCCAACATACATTTTAGGGATATATGGATTTCAAAATCATTTGACATGGTTTATTAGGTTTTTAAGGCTATAAAGGGCTCTAGTTAGGGTTTGAGGTCAATTAGAGATTTAGTTAGTATAGGTCATCTCCATTCCTTACAAAGATATTTTGGCCAATGTATATATGCTCATGGCCAGTGTATCTTTGCTCATAGTGCCCTTTTCCTATGTTTTTTGGCCATTTTTGATATTAGAAACCCTCTGGTGCCAATGTCTAGGTTTCTAGTTTTGGATAGGAATTAATTTGACTTCAATGAGTTGAGTGTGGATGGTTGGAGTTGTACCTTGATCATGGTTGGGACCTACAACCAATTCCGAAGTTTAACAATTGTATTTGGGCATCAACCCTAGCATATTTTTTAATGAGTCATAAATCCCATTGTATTGGGATTTTTTGTGTTTTACTTGAAAGATACCTAGTGGGCCCACATAATATTAAATATTTATTTGAAAAGGATAATGATGTAAAATTAGAATATTTTATATTTTCCTTTTTTAAACATGGAGTTTATTGGATGTTAAGTGGGTGTTTTGGGTGCAAAAGTTATGGCATCAATGCAGAAGTATGGAAAGACATCCAACATATAAATTTTACACAAATCATTTTTCTCAACCCATTTCTTCTAGGTAGCACTTGGAATCAAGGATTATCAACCATTCATTACCTATATCTCATCATCTCCCAATGTATTTTTGCCATTTTCTCCCAAACAAGCAACACAGTTCCTAGGGGGTGAAGTGGATTTGATGATTTTTGTACTTACCTGTCCAATATATCAAAAAGAACAAAATATACTAATAAGAACCCTATCCTATAGGATGTGGAAACTACTATCAAAGGGATCTCTCACCTACCAGGGTCCATCATTTGAGAAGGATCATCCAACGTAACTACGACGTACCCTTCTTTCACTATTTTTTACTAATTTTGGCCAAGATATTTAGGCATTTTCTTGCTGTCCAGGTTTGTGGGTTTGAGACATTTTAGCTTTGAATGACTTGGATGTTGGGTTTAGTTTGTTTCAATGTGGTGACTTTGTTATTTTTACCTCAAGGCATTCTTGTGCCATGTTTTTGATTTTTTTATTCTACCTATTCTATGTGTTTTCACCACTTTTTATTGAAAAACTAGCACCACATTCCAATTTTTTGTAAGAAATTAGAGTAACATTTTTAGTTTTTTAGGCCATAGATTTGTATTTCATTACTTAATGGTCATGAAAAAATTTAAATCACTAATTTATGAGCTATGGTTAAGTTTTTATGAATTTTTCCATCAAACAATACATAGTGATTGTTTAGTTTTGCAATGCATTTACCCCTATGAGACAGGCAGTATTGACATCTCTAGTAATTTTTTTCTTCAATTTCCTAGCCTCTTGGAAATTTATAGTACTATTTAGAATATTTTTACATCAATTTTTGAATTTAAAAAAAATTCATAATTTTCCAAAGGTTTTACTACAAATGTAAATTGGGTTTTTGGAAAAAATTTCAAAGTGATCTTGGGTTGCTATGTTAATTTTCTTCATGCCTATTATTGCAACACTGGTGTAAAGTGATTATTGAATTGTGTGTATCTATAATTTATGGACTTATAAAAAATATTTGATGAAATTTTGTGAAAATTTTGGTTATGTAAACTGCTATATATAGTTCCAGTTTCGATTGTTAAACTTGCAAACTTCCTAGATTGTATTGGCCACGTTGGTCTATTTTTTGGGTTTTAATTGTTATGTTTAAGGTTACTAGAAGCTATTTACATGTTGTATAGTAGTTTTTAATAGTTTTTTTAATTTTTTAAAATTTTTATGTAACCTTCCTAGAGTTTTTACTATAATTTCTTCACTATAAACTAGGATTTCTAGTCAAAATTTCATTAAATTTATGTTGAAAATTTTTATAGCTATTTGTGTGATATTGGTTATGGGTTTGAACTTTTTATATGATTCTTAAGATATTTTTTATAATTAATACAATATTTCTATAATTTGTTTATGTGTATTGTAAGTATGTGATTGCATCAATGTTAATAGGCTACTTGGTTTTCATTTAATTTTTATGCGCAAAGTGTTGATAGATTGGATTTTAGATTTTTATTGTTTCAACTTTGAATTTAGTTATTTTGGTTTTCTATGGTGACATTAATATTATATTCATAATTTTTTGCTTAGTTTTGTTAAATTTTTCTTACTGACATGTAGTGTTTTAATAGCTATATTTTGGTTGTGCAGGGTCTTCATGAATTCCATCCTAGTGGTGGTTGAGTTGGTTGGTCTTATATGATACATGCATATATTAAGACCTAAACATTTAACTTTTGATATGATCCTACATTGTGGTTACCTTTGGTTTAAGCCTAGGGCCAAAGAGTTGGTGGCCTTCTTGTTTAAGAACTTCAGTGTGATATTATGGTCATACTTGACCTTTGATACTACAATATTTATTTTAGAAACCTTATTATCCTGTTTCACCAACCTCATCATCAACTTCATGGTCGACAACCCTACCACTTGACACACAGAAGTTATTCCAAATTTGGAATATGCCTCAATTTATACAATACAATGTCAACAACATGTTGATGATAGGTCACTATGTCCACACTGTTTCAAAATCCTCCCTATACCTTCTACCATGTGGAAGCGTAAATGTAATTCTATGATTTTTTTTTGTTTAACTATTGTTCTCATTAGGCCACTTGGTTTTAATAAATTTTTTTCTTTGGTTTACATGTCACAGTATAGGGTAGATGACACAAGATTGATTAAGAGTAATCAAGTTTTATCCTTCAACCACATAGTACTAGAGGTTCTCTTACAAAGCAAAGCAATAAGGTTTGTAGTGTTGGAATACCTAAAGGATGACTTTAGCAGGTACAGCTCATGCTACTCTTAAGTCTGCCATAAGTGGTAGACTAACAGGCCTACTCATAGTTAGTGAAACCTTTCAGGATTGGATACACATGCACTCATTTCCCTTAAGGTTTCCATGTTACCTTCATCAAGTAAGAAAAATTTAAAAAATTTTATTTTTATTTTTTGTTTATATAATACTAGCATGTTCTAGTTGTGTAGTTATTTTGTTATCAAGGACTTAATGGTTTAACTAGTTTTATTAGTGTTACTAAAAGTTTAATTTTAACTTGTTATGTTTGTTATTTTTTTGATTTTGTATGATGTACCTATGCCAAAGCTAATGGTTTATTTTCATTATGTTATAGGTGCTCCACCAAAATCTACTATTGCCATGATCACTTTAGGACATACATAGAAGACACTTATTCTCTAGTGGAGTGAAGTGGATTCAATGCAATAGTGACTAGCTAGTAGAGCACCTAGAGAGATCCAAGAGAGGATTGCCAATGTAGGTTTTCTGAATTTGTTTGTCTCTTGGCTTATCCATGCCTACAACAGAAATGGTGAATGTCATTAACTCATTTGACAAAGAATTTAATAAGTTCATCTATCATATTCACGTTATCCCTATTACTTTAGATATTAATGAATTTATGTTTAGCAATCTTGTGATAGCATTAAGGTTGTTACCAAAGTATGCAAAGAGGTGGATCATAGGGAGGAGGTGGAGGAATAGCTTAACACTTGTCATGGTAGTGGTGGTTTGCCTCTAGACTAGTCCCAAGTTGTAGAGGTTAAAAAGATTTATTGTTCCATTCTAGGGCATTTCCCATGCTATAATCATAAAGCAAGATCATTGGCATTCGATGGGCTTGGACCATGAAACAATCCTCATCGAAGGTAAAAATTTCAACTGGGCTACTTACTTGGTTTGCATGCTATGGGATGAAATCCTAAAAATTTTAGAACAATATCAATAGAATGTTGCATTTCTACTTTGCATTTTTTTCTACATATCTAAAGATGTTTGTGGAATTACTGGTGATGAAGAGGAATGGAAAATAGGTAAGTCATGATCCATTCCAATTCACAAAACTTTGGATGAAACACATTGTTCTAGCCATGCACAATTAGAACCTAGTGGTTGAGGATATGGAAAAGTTACTATCTATTACCTATAACGTCCCATCTCTTATTAATAGTAAAAATGTGTTGTAAAATTCTAATTAACCATCAAATGAATGGATGCCTCATTATGATAAGTTATGAGTATTCATGTATCACTTCGGAATTTATTTGACCTATGCAATTTATGGTTAGGTTTAGAGGTCATGCATGGCATGGAGTTGTGGAGCCTAGAATGGCAAGTGATGAGAGCTAAATGAAGTAGGACAAGAAGGAATTGATTACCCCTTCGGTAGATAGCCTAACCATGATGGAAAAGTTGGATTACCTCTAAGGCTCAAGTGGCATGGGAAGATAACCTAGAGGAATTTATAGTAAACCACTCTTATTAATAAAGTTTTTATTTTTTTTTCTTTTCTATTCCATTTACCATTTATTCATTTACTAGTTATTCATTATTCAAATTATTTTATGATATTTTTATTATATTACTTATGAATGTGATGAATTAAGTGATGAATGATCATTTTTTTTACAACATCCAAGAGCGGGATGTTACATTTGGTATCAGAGCAAACCACAATTCAAGAGTCAAAGTGGAAGAAAATATTATTTTATTTTTATTATAAGAAATAGAAGTACATCTAAGCAGGAATAGATATCAAGGAAGAAGAGAAACATAGAAATTAGGAAGATATAGAATAAGAAAAACATGAATCACAATAGTGGTCAATCATTTTATTAGAATGCATCAAGGAGATCTAAAACTGTCTTCAATTGTGCTTCCCATTCTTCATTAGTGGCATCCTTTTTGGGGAGCACCCCCTTCCATGCTACCAAGCCACCACATAATTGCTTCATGTACTTAGTAGCACTCTTCGATGTAGATGTTTCCTTCTCCTTATTTTTTAGTTGGGTCTCCAACACATCCATTTGAAAAGATCGATCTTCCATGTATTTTTGCCACTCTTTTTCTTTCCTCTACATACAAAAAAAAATTTCAAAATTATTAGTTATGCATAATAAGATCAAATAAAAGAAAGAAAAAAGAAGATCAGAAATTCTCACTCGTAGATGATCAATCTCCACTTAAAGGAATTGCTCACAAATTAGCAGACGGTGAGCAAGACATGTCACACTCTCCAGCTCATCTATGAGTTGCTCCAATTTGTGACAACCTCTGAATCATCTTTAGAAATTAGATGAACAAATTATGGATCACCAATCTATACCAATTCATAATCTTTCTTCAAGTTGCATGATCGGTAGTCCCATATGTGGAAGATATCTTCGCAAATGGAGTAAGGAATATGCCACTTGTTCCTTTGACCTAGATGCTAAAAAATAATATATTCTTACTTGAAAAAAATCACCATCCATATTTGTAAGTCGGGGAAAGCTAAGGTAGAGATTGAAAAAGTTACTGAAATAGATGTAGAAACTAATATTGTTACCACCTATAGTAAGGGATCCTTTCCTAGAATTATATGAATAGATGGGGTCGCATGTGTGGAAGCCACATGCCATGATCTAGATAGAGGGATGGAAACTAGAGTAATGGAAGTCTATTCAGCACTAGTGCTGATGGTATCATCTCTCCTCATTTCTCAGATAAAGTACCTTTGAATCAAAGACATCTACAACACAAAAGGTCAACATCATATAAGAAAAATAAAATGGAATTATTCAAACCTTAAAATAATTAAAACTTACCTCTAGTTCCTTTCCCATATCCTATCTTGTATCTTGTTATTGGCCTTTTTGTCTTGTAACTTTTGGGTTGCTAGAACCTTGCCTAGTACGTTGCCTTTGTAAAAGAAAAAGAAGAAGAATAAATTTATTAGAAAAAAAAATATACAAGTAAAATGATAAACTATACTATTATTTACATATATATACATACCTTGGAGCTGGTAAGTATGATTTGTTCATCGGGTAGTACCCATTCAAAGTATAAAGCACCTTTAATGAATGAAGTACCTTGAACATCCTCAGTTTATGCACCTTGAATTGGCTCATTCTTTAGTCTAGATTGTACTATCAATAAATAAAAATACATAAGTAAGAACAATAATTACATATATATATATATATATACCTCACTACTTCCCTCTTGAATTCTAGCCTATTGCAAAACCATTTGACCCCTTCATGCACTGTTAATTTGACTTTTCATAATTCTACCATCTTCAAGAAATTTAGGACATAAACTGGGATTGTAATGACTAAAAAGTCTAGTGGTAGGGTTGCAAATTAGGATTAAATACATGAATAGGAATATTCAACATATGGTATAAGGTTTATTGGGATTCTCAAAGGTAGCAACCACTCCATTCATGACATTGTATAAGGTAGAAAAACAAGGCAATGATCAATCATAAACTATATCATTTTTAACACCATGAAGTATAAATATGAAATGAACACTAACATGAGTTTGGTATTGATGCAATAAGACCTAACGATGGATGAATTGGCATAAATCAAAGTGGATTTTATTAATGAAATCTTCATGATGAAATTGGCTTTTGAGGATAACAAAATCAAACATAATTGGATAATTCATTTTGGAAAAATAATTTAAACATAGGAGAGAAAATTGAGGGAATTAAGGAACCCTCCCCATATTGAAAACCAAAAACTGTCCAGATTTTAGCAAGAGTAATTGTTAGTACTCCAAAAACTAATTGTGAAGTAGAAAAATCATTTTTATTGTACTAATTACACCATTCAACTATTAAGCTTTTGCAATATATTTCCTTGAAAATAGGGAAGAAAATTAATTTAGATAATTGTGAAGACATAAGATACTAGAACTCCTCCTTCTTAAGTAAACTACGCACATGATTGGAAGTAGAAATTACACTATTTTAATGCAAAAAACTGGATACCAATTTGGCACTATGTGAAGGAGCTAAAGAACCTTGGACTTGGGAAGGAGCTACAGATGTAGCCTAACAATTTATGGCCATGATGTTAATTGAAATATTTGATGTGTAGGGATTTTTTAATCCTTGAAGAATCCTTCTTTAGTCCTCCACTGATGTTGTGCTATGATGGGCAAAGACTTCTTCCATATTTATAAAATAACAACAAGAACCTTAGTGGGAAAAAGAGGAAGCATCAACTTAAATTAATTTATGATTTCATAACGCTAATGTTCATATTTTATGATTTTTTTATTAATAGATAAAAAAAAAAGCATTATCTTTGGTTGAATGTGTAGTGCTCTTCGAGATGATTTCAATGGTACTAATTTTGTCAAAATCTAACTTACGATTAGGGAGATACAATGTTTCTCAAGTTATGTGTAGATTTAAAATGAAAAGTGTTTTTTAATTTTTAATTTAAATTTAAATTTTGTTGTATTTTAAGATAAATTTGGAAAAACTAGGAGGTTGTGGGTTCTACGTTGACCTCCAATTTTGAAAAGTAATAAAAAAAATTAAAAAAAAAATTAGGGCACATTAAGGGCTACATCTACCCTACAATGCTCATGCTAGTCTCGTAGGGGCCATGCAACCCCATGTAGGGCCATGTTGGGCCTAGTCCTACATATAGGATAACGTAGCCTATTTTTGCTCTACCATCTCATGCCTGCCACATCATACTCAACTACCACATCATGCTTTGCCACTATGAGCTACTTTGCTGCCATCCTACCTCTTGCAACTACCACCCTACCATAGTCACCATGCAACATGTTATGATATCTACCATCATTGTGTGTCATCTGTGATCATTGCATGCCACCAATAGCACCATCCATAGCAACTTGTTCCAATGCTTTGCAGACACTAATGACACTATCCATAATGACTTGTTTCAATGTTCCAAGGGCATCAATGACATCATCCATAATGACCTATTCTAGTGCTCCATGACCATTAACAGTGCTATTCATAATAGCTTGTTCCAGTGCTTTGTGGGCACCGATGGTGCCATCCATAATAATGTTTTTTGATGCTTTGTGGACATCAATGATGCTATCCATTAGGGCCTATTTTGGCACTTTATAGGTAGCAATGATGCCATTCATAATGACCTATTCCAACATCCTACAAGTAGTAATGGTGCTACTGACAACGACTCATTTTAGCACTCTCTAGCAGCAAAAATCCCAAAACTTTTGTATAGCACTACCTTTGGAGTGGGTCATGCTAGCCCTTGCAAGGGATGCATGGACCCTTATGCTCTACACTTCCCTAAAGTTGGGCACATAGGCCCCATTAGGAGGCCATGCAAACCCCTTCTAGGATCAGCAAGCCCTACTTGGGGCCATGTAGGCCCTTGTGGAAGCTACAAAAGCTTTTTTGAGGGTCACACTACTCCTAATTAAGTGTTGTTGACCTTACACAATCCATGTCCAAGCCATATCATGGGCCTTCTATGGGATATGGTAGCAAAAAATAGAGAAAACATCATGAACTGAAGCCTCGTCCATAACGAGCATGTCATTGCTCTACCTCTAGGGCCATTACCATCTATTGCTCAGCTAGTGAGTAGCCAAGTCCACTGATTCGTTTTGGTTGCCATCATCGGCATGCTGCTATAGCAATTTCTGCCACATGATAGGAAAAATATCTATTAGTAGATGAAAGATTCAAACTTTCTATCAATAGACAACAAATTCAAAATTCCTGTCAATGGATAGAAAATTCAAAATTTCTATTGTCAAGCTATTAATCAAGAATGCATGAAAATAACTTTCAAAAATGGAGTTTAATGGCTTGACAATAACTTGGATAAAAATTTCATAATTATGCAAGCTCATTTTGGAGGAGAACTAGGATGGGTGACCTATTGGGAAGTCTTGAATATCATGTAAATTTTTTCAAACATAAAATGGACATTTTGGAGTCCATTTTCAACCAAAAAAAATTGATTCCAATAGATTTGAATCACCCAGATGTAATGGAATGGCTAGATATAGCATTCAGATGATAGAAAATTACCCTTTAATCCATTATTTAAGTTCCCGATACAAGTTAGATATTCATGGTTAGGTAGAAATCCATGATAACTTTAACCTCTTCTAGAATTGATTATCTATTTTGAGAATCATAAATAGGTCCCTAGTGGCCAAGGATTGCTAACACACCTAATTTCTTCAACTCAAAAATGTTTAGAACCTAAAGATTACATTAGAGAGAAATGGAGACTTGAGTCAATCATTTGATGAATATCCTTGATGATTAAATTAATGAGATCAAGGATGTTCACAAAGATCTTCATCAATAAAATCAAGATTTTAGGATAGAGATGTAAAACATGTCTGAAGAAATTAGGAAATTGTCTTAGAGTTTAGAGGATAAATGGTTAGATGTGCAAGGAAAGATGGATTCTTTTGCTGACTCCATCAAGTAATTAATCAACCATCTCACTCAGCATTCAAATCCCAATCATGTCTCACCTATGGCTAAACCCAAAAATTAGTCCTCACATTACAGAGATCAAAATCAAGATCGACTTCCCCCTAGGATCCACATCAAGCCATGCCTGCTAGACCCTAGGATGTCAATGTTCCTTCATTAGGACAAAGAATAAAAATTGAAGGTGAGGGATACTAGAATTCACATAATTCATCCTAGATAATCGTTGACATAAGTTCATGCCAACAATATAAAATTAGATCATAACAATGGAGCCCTTAGATCCAATGCCAAGGCAAAAGATTAGCTTGATACAATGAAAAATGATTTTGATATGTTAAATTTGTTGAGATAAGAACGTTTGGAGGTTGTGTCCTTAAATTTAAGAGGACTTACGATAACATGGTGGAATGGACTAAGATCTTAAGGTTTTATTACAAATTGGCTCAATCTTTGTCAAGATTTTGAACAAAAATTTATACATGATTATTTCCTCAAAGAATTCAAGATGAGATTTCATTCCTTAAGATGAGGAAGGCGATTGATAGACAATTGCTACAAGGAATTCTATGATCTCTCTCACTATGTAAGCCACCAAGATGAGGGAGAATTAGCTTCTAAATTGATCAATGGACTACATGCACAACTATGTCCCTAGACATGAGCACATAATCATCAAATAGTTGATGAAGCCTATAGAATTGCTAAGGATTATGAATAATCAAATTATGTACAAACTACCCTTTGATAAGCAATAGTAGAAGAAACACTAGTTAAAAGAGCTCATGTGGGATCAGGATGATTTCTTTGTGATGAAGATCATTTTAAATGAGATTGTACAAAATTTCAAGTAAAGGTAAAAAGGAAAAATCAAACAATAAATCAAAAACCCAACTCAAACATGAACAAAGGAAAGATCCAAGCCATCACCATAGCTATGAAGAAGATTTATACATCAACTAAGTTAGGTTTGCAAAAATTTCAATTTTCTTTATTGAATTTTGAAGTACCAATTAAAGGTAAGAAAATTAAAATTTTGATTAATAATGGCACCAGTGATAACTTTATTTTACCAAAGTTAATTAATTTATTAAAATTAATTTTACCTTCCAAGAAAATTATTAAGATAGAACTTGTAGATGGAATGACCATGACCAAGCATACCAAGTACAAAGAAATTACCTTTACTTTGGAAGACATGCCTTTTGTTGATGAATTCTTTGAATTTAAATTAGGTGATGTAGATGTGAGCTTAGGAATGTATTTCCTACAAAACTTTAACATTATTTCCCACTTTGAAACTTGTGTTTTAAAGCTACCAAACAAAGTCAAGGTTCTAAAGGAGGTAGGAATAGCGAAGCAAATTCACATGATAACCATTAAACAAGCCAAAAGATTAGTAAAAAAGGATGCTACAATTTTGGTTTTCAAAGTAACTCAACTTTAGAAATCTTCAACTATTAAAGTTTCAATGGAACTTGATGAATACAAAGATTCAATATTTGATGGAACTAGAGAACTGCCTCCAAGAAGATCTATTGAACATGCTATTGATATTTTTCTTGGTATACAACCTATTTAAAAATAACCTTATAGATTTTCCACTTCTTAATTAAGAAAATTAAAAGCACAATTAGATCAACTATTGAAATAAGGGAAAATGTGACCTAGCATATCACGTTGGGGTGCACTAGTCTTATTCATTAAAAAGAAAGATGGTATATTAAGATTATATATCGATTATAGGGCATTAAATAAAGTTATGATTAAAAATAGTTATCCCTTTCCTTGGATCGATGATTTGTTAGATCAACTTACAAGTGCATGTTATTTCTCAAAGATTGATTTAAAATTAGAGTATCACCAAATAAGGATTAAGGAAGAAGATATTGAGAAAACTACATTCAAAACTAGATACAAATTATACAAATTTGTCATGATACCATTTGGATTAACCAATGTAGCTGCAACATTCATGGCTTTAATGAATAATATTTTCTAGGAACATCTTGATTAGTTTGGTATAGTATTTATGGATGATATTCTAGTTTATTCAAAGTTAAGAGAAGAACATGTTAGACAATTAAAAATTACAATGGAAATTCTTAAAGAATATCCGTTAAAAGCTAAATTAAGTAAATGCAAACTCTTTAATGAAGAAGTATCTTGCTTGGGCCATATAGTTTCTAAGAAAGAATTACAAGTATATCTAGCAAACACTAGTGTAATTGAGGATTGGCCTAAACTAAAAGATGCTACAATGGTTCATAGTTTCTTGGCTTTAGTAGGTTTTTATTGATGTTTCATTAAAGATTATTATACTTTGGTAGTTCCATTACTTGAAATTTTATAGGAAAAATATGTGTTTAAGTTTGATGAAAAATTAAAGGAAGCTTTCCTCTGATTAAAGATGCTACTTACAACAACAACTATTCTGAGAATTTTGGATGAAGAATTACCATTTAAAGTATCCATGGATGCTTTTGGAATAGGAATAAGTGTAGTTCTATCACAAGAATATAAAGTGGTATGTTATGAATATCATATATTATGAGGAGCTGAGGTAAATTACTTAACCCATGATTTTGAATTAATGGTAATTGTTCATGCTTTAAAAGTTTGGAAACATTATCTTTGTGGAAAAAATGTTTGTACTAAAAATAGATTGTAAAAGTTTAGGATATTTTCAAATATAACCTATTTTGAATACTTAAAAATGATGATGGATAGAATTATTGGCTGAATATGATTTTGAAATCAAATATATTCCCAGAAAACAAAATGTAGTAGCCGATTCCCTTATTCAAATGTGGAACTTGATGATAGGTCTAGTAATGAACCCTATGGAAGAAGAGATTAAAGAATGGATAAAATAAGATCCTTATTTCAAGAATATTTTAATCAATATTTCCTCTAAGTCTTGATATCAACTTGCCCCTAATGGTTTGTTGATGAAAAGACAAAGAGTGTGCATTCAAGAAGGATATTGGAGAATATGGTTATTGTGTGAAGTCCATGAGGTACCATATGTAGGACACCTAGGTTATATTAAGGTTTATATTATCTTAAAAAAATATTATTTCTATCTTAGAATGAAGAATGATGTTTCCTTGTACATTAAAAACTATCAAACATGCCAAAGAATAAAACCCAAACAAAAGAAACCTAGTGGGTTACTACAATCTTTGGAAATCCCAACCTAAAAATGGAAAGACATTACCATGGATTTCATTATGGGATTACTAGTAACTAGAAATGGAAATGACTCAATCTTGGTAGTGGTTGATCATCTATTAAAGATGGCACATTTTATACCTTTGAAATCTACAAAAAAAAAACTGAAGAAGTAGTTCAAAAATTCATACAAGAATTATTTTGGTTGCATGGATGTCTAAAATCTATCACTTCAAATTGAGATCCCAACTTCATATTTGAATTTTAGCAAAAATTCTTCAAAGATCTTGAAACCTAGTTGAAATTTAACATGGCTTACCACCTAGAGATAGATGGACAAACCAAAATGTGTAAATAGAATATTAGAAGATATTCATTGAACCTACATTGGAAGTAAACCAAAAATGTGGGATAATTACTTACATCGGGTAGAATTTACCTATAACAAAAATTATCAAGGTTCTATACATTGAACACCATTTTATGTAGTACATGGGCATTTCAAAATTTAAGAACAAGATGGAAGAAAGAAGAAATGAAAATAATGGAAAATATTTTTACAATAATTAAAAAAAATTTACAAGCTGCCCAACATAAATATAAAGGATATGTAGAGAAACATCAACTTAAGAAAGAATTCCAAGTGGTAGATGAAGTACTACTAAGAGTAAAAGGCACCAAAATTTTTCTTAAACTTGGAAAATATACAAAACTGGCATCCAGATATTATGGATCCTTTGAAATTTTTGAAAGAATTGGTGAAGTGGCTTATTGGTTAAATCTTCTAGTAACTTTAAGAATTCAAGGAGATTTTCATGTAAGTTTTCTAAAGAAATTTCATGTAAATGATATCACATATGTGTTAGATTAGAATACTTTGCCATTGTGATCCAATGCAAGCTTTGAAGTTAAACCCATTTCAATTAAGAACCATTGAACCAAGAAGCTATAAAATAAAAATAATAGTAAAATTCTTGATCAATGGTCAAACTGTAATAAGAAAACTTGAGAAAATAAGGAGTTTATTTTTAACACTTACCTCAAACATTTTGATCATCATGATATTGAATGATAAATAATATTTATTTTTGATGTAATAAAATATATTTTATAATTTCTAGCCTTTTGTTAATGATTTGTTAGTTATGGTAGGGGCCTTGGCTTGGTTTAGTTTTGGTCCCTATGTGATTTTCTTTTCTTTGGCCATAGTGGCAATAGGTACATGGTTTTGTTTCTCCCTCTCCTTGTACTTCTTCATGTGTTGGTTCTTGTACGCTATATAAGTAGGTTCATGGGTAGCCTTGGTAGCATCTTCTATGTTCTTGCTCTATAAGAAAGCCCAACTAAGGGAATGCAATTCTAAGTAATACAATTTATACTTGATTAAATCCTTAACTACCCTCTTGAAGATGGCTAGATGGTAGATTTTGGCTATGGATTCAAGAATCTCATCAAGTAGAGCATTCTATTGTTAGATGAACTTCTAAATAGGTTCAAGAGGCCCCGATTTAATTTTCATTAGGTGTTCTAGGGTGGTATCTTATTTTAAGTTATACTTGAAATGGTTTAAAAAATTATAAAATCAAGTCTTCTAATGAGGTGATATATGCTCTAGGAAATGTGGAATACTAGTCTAAGGCTTTTATGGTAAGAGACATAGGGAATATTTGCATTATGGTATGGGACCAAGCTTGAAGAAACAACCATTTTGAAATGAAGGTTGTTAGGTAAGCATTGAGAATAGCTCCACCATTGTACTTAGTGAATTATGGTATTTAAATGCTTGGGGGAAGAGTGATTTGATGGATGGCTAAAGTAATATGATTGTCTTGATAAAAGTCCATTATCTTAATCATCTGCATGGTTGAGGCCTTGAGTTTACGTAACTTTTCCATGAGGTCTTAGATCATTTGAAAGGCCTGATCCAAGCCTTGAGGCACTCTAACAAGCTATAGGATTTGTACAAATAGTTATGGAAGAAGTTGAAAGTCATGTAGCCTCATGATAAGATGTGTCAAGGATGGTAAGGATTGTGTCATCAAGGTCGTAAGGAAAAAAATGGAGTATGAGATGCCTAAGTCCCTTGGGCTCCTATTGAGGAGTCCACTAGCATGGAGAAGGAATGGGATGTGGTGAAGACCATAGGTGAGGATCTTATAGATCAAGGCTACATGGAAAAATGCATGGAGGAAAAAAGAAAGGCTAATTGGAACACCAGTTATACCTAGTGAGTTTCTATGATGCGATTGGACCCAAACATAATGTGGTAGGAAGGAGGAGAAGAGGGTTATGGTACTTATTCCATGGATGATGCAAGAGAGGCCAAATTGGATGCCATGGTTTGGGAAGATGATTACTATAACATGAAGGTATCATATTTTACCTTGGCCTCGAACTCATCATGTTCTTCATGTTGGCTTTTTGAGTTGATCTCCTTACTTAACTCACCCATCTTAATTATTTAAGCTAATCTACATGTATGAATTTCAATTAATTGTATTTTAGCATAATAGAAAGGAATGTATTCTTGCTTGAACTCAGATTTTGCATGCAAGATCAGTAGCCCAGCTTGGATTTTGGCACATAAAGTTATAATAGTCTTCATTTATAATAGTAAAATTTTTTCTACTATTCCTCTCTCTGAGTGATTACCTACGCTTAGCCACAACTAGGTTCTTTGGATCAGACATTCACTTTGCATCATAGTTGGGGGCCATATTAGTCAAGTTAATGGACAATACAGTTGACTTACTAAAAGACATTTGAAAGATATTTAATTTGATTTTTAATTAAAAATTCTAGCAAGTGGAACTACCTACCATATAAATAATTTTGGCTATGAAAATTATGAACACTGCAATTGCAAGTATAGTGTAGGTTATAGTGATAGTTCTATGCACTATATTAGTAAAAATTAAAAATTAATTAATTTAAATTTTAAGGGTTTTAAAGTGCAAGGAGAAAATTCTTGTACTACTATTCATTATTGGAAGAAATTAGTTTGGAAAATGTTAAAGGTAGGTTTTCTAGTAGAAATCTATTAGTATTCTAGTAGAAATATGTTGGACACTTAAAAAGTACACTAGGTCTTTGTTGTAGAAAAGATATGCTAGTGTTTCTAGTAAGAAATACACTGGGTAGGTAGGAAAGAATTTGGCTTGCCTAATCAAAAATATGCTGGAATATTTTACCTTACGAAAAAAGTACACTGCTCTTAATATGTGGATAAGAAATATGTTGGCTTTTCCAAAGATACCTTGGAAGGTTTGGGAAAGGTACACTAGATTCTTCCAAGAAATCCAATAGAAAAATTTCACAACAGAAAGTGGGTGGTGGCTAATAAAAATACATTGGCCCTTAAAAAATCCAATAGTTAATTTCAATGAAAAAAATTTGTAGTTTTATCAAGGAAATAGAATTGCTTTGGAAAGTCCAAAAATTGTTGTAAAATTTTTGGAAACACCTAAACTAGTTGAAATAAATATGCTAGGTATGAATCACAAGAGAATGGATAGTAGCATTAGTTTCTTGGTAAGATTTCAATGTGGGTTTTAAATATTTAAATTTGTAAAAATCATCCTTGAAAAGGGAAAATCAGATTAGGTGAAGAACTTGGTTAGATGTCTTCCTTCCAGTAACATAAAATATTCAACTAGAATAATTTAGTGTTGGAAAATTGAAAGTCTTAGGTAAAAAATTTTACCTTGGATCCCAAGGGTCTCCAAAAAGAGAATTCAATGCACCCTAGATGGTTTTCTTGATCACCTAGTGTACCATCTGAAATAGTCAGTGAGAGGCTGAAATAAACAGACACCGAGAGATCTATGGATGAAACAGTAAGACCCTACCTTACCTGAGGGTAAGTTGGAAATTAATGAAGGCAAAGTGCCTTGAATGGTTCGCATGCGGATCAAATGAGAACTTCCTCGAACGTACGCAATTGCGATGCGTTGGGTTATATGCAAACAAATGTAAAATTGAACATAAACAAATGAAAAATGAATGTAAACTATTTAAATAATGAAAAAAGGAAAAATGTGAATAGGAAAAATAATGTAAACTACAGAAATATGAGCAAAAATGCAAACTGTTTGTATTGATAAATAATTAGAATATGCATCGGTCAAAGCGCAGTTGCGGAGTGATTGCAAGGTGAACGTTTAACCCTGATGGATGAGAACAGATGCTAAGAATATGTAGGTTTTTTTTGGATTGCAGGTGTACAACGTCCAGTCTATATCAATCCTAGTGTATGAGATTAATTCCCAGATTTTTTAAGTGTGTGTGATTCCAATTTTTCGAACTCCCATCTAGTGGAAAAATAGGAGATTTATAGGATTTTAGGCGCACGATTCGGATCTGGAAGAAGATCAGTGGCTGCGGGGTGAGAAAAATTTAGATCGGGTGATAGTGTGTGCATTGACAAGATGCATGAAATGTTACAATGTACAACATGCAGCGTGACCAAGATCTCTTACGCTGATGTGTGTAATCCACAGCATAAGAGCTTGATAAGCTGAAAAATGCAACATGTACAAAGAATGTTAAAGTACAAGAGTGGATCTGGATTTCTAGCCTCCAGATCTATAGATCTGTGCTAGTGTTAGTTTTTTTCATCCAGCGTCCCAGGGTGTCAGCGTGACCATCGTCCCAGGGTGTCAGCATGACCATCGTCCTAGGGTGTCAACGTGACTAATAGAAAATGACCTAAAAATAGTGCATTTTGAACCTGTTTTTGACCTATGAGATCCATTTTTAGGGTGGATCTACATAACATGGGTCATGAGGATTCTGTGTTCCAAGTTTGAGCTCATTTGGAGGTTTTTTTAGCTCTGTTTCAGTTGGTGACGTTGATCCTTACGCTACTGGAAGCATGTCAGCATGACTAACAGCGAATGACCTGAAAATAGTGCATTTTGAACCCATTTTTGACCTATGAGACCCATTTCTAAAGTGGATATGCATGCCTAAGGTCAAGAGGGTGCTTCTTGTTAAGTTTGAGCTCATTCGGAGGATTTTTTAGCCCTATTTTGGTTGATGACGCTGATCCTTACGTTGTTGGAAGCATGTCAGCGTGACTAACAGTGAATGACCTGAAAATAGTGCATTTTGAACCTATTTTTAACCTTTGAGACCCAGTTTTAGAGTGGATCTACATGCCATGGGTCATGATGGTTTTTTGTGCCAAATTTGGGCTGATTTGGATGTTGTTTTGGCCCTATTTTGGTTGGTGATGCTGAGCCTTACGTTGAGCAGTGTCTAAAAAATAACCCCAGCGTCACCAAGTTAAAGTGGCATATTTGAGGCCCAAATCTTGATTTTCTAGAGGTTGAGACCTATTGGAGACCCTGGTGAAGGTCATGGGGGGTCCTTGTGCTTGATTTTGTCCTATTTTAACTTAGTTTTTGGGCTCCAAAAGTTGGTGACGCTGAGCCTTACGCTGAGCAGCGTCTGAAAAATAACCCCAGCGTCACTAGGTCAAAGTGGCATATTTGAGGCCCAAATCTTGATTTTTTAGAGGTTAGGACCTCTTCACAACCTTGGTGAAGGTCATGGGGGATCCTTGTGCTTGATTTTGGTTATTTTGACTCAGTTTTGGGGCTCCAAAAGTTGGTGACGCTGAGCCTTACGTTGAGCAGCATCTGAAAATGTAGCCAAATTATACTTAGCCAAAACCAAGTATTTTGAGCTCAAAAATTTTGATTCTGGATGCCATAGGTTGGTGCAGTCTCCTATGGACCCTGGGGAAACCCTACCTATTGAATTGTGGACCATCGGGGGCTATTTTGGAGGCCTCCAAGTTTGGTCACACTGTATTCATGCTTGGGTGGCTACATGACTTAGCTTGAATCTTGTCTGAAAGTGCTAGGCCAAATTTTTTTTTTTTTGTGTTTTCATTGGTCTCTCTTTGTTGAAGCCTAGAGGAATCTACTTGAGAGGTGTCAACAAAGAAGTACAAAACACCACAAGCAACTGGGTATTAAGCATTACTCTATGGAACTTGGCCAGATGTCATCACACCATGTTCAACAGTACATGGGATCGGGAAATGAGGTTTTGAGATGTATAGGGAGAAAGTTTGTTACTGTGGGATTGGGGATTGATGGAGGGATGATTTTGTTTAACTGTGGAAAGGGGAAATTCTCTTGTGTGAACACATCATGTTGGTCCTTGTCAATAGCCAGTATCTAGCGGACTTGGGACCAAGGCATGAGATGTGCGTCCTTTGGAGGAATGAGACTCTTGTATCCTGTTTAAGAGAACTCGTTGTCACAACCAAAGCCATGCGGTAAGGTGGTGCGTTCTTTGGAGAAACATGATCCTTGTTGAGTGTCAAAGGGAACTCATTGTCCAATAGCCAAAGCCACACGGTGGGATGCAACATGATTGTTTGAGACACGAGTGTTTTCTTCCAAGACAAGTACCTTCCCACCTAGGGCTTGTATGGGAAGTGCCAAGGGTCTTGTGATGGATTTTCCTCTTTGATTTTTTTGTATTTTTTTCTTTTTGTTTGTTTATTTTTTTTGTGGGAAGAGAATTTTTTTTGTTGTACTCGTGCTCGTGTGCTTGTAATTGTATCATGGGCAATGTCGTGTTGCACAACTACCTGGAGAGTTACAATGTGCAATAGTGTGGTTCAAGTTTGGGGGGTGAATGGGACGTATTTGGGAAATGGGTAGAAAGAACATGTTAGGGAATAAGGGATGGTTGAGGAACTGGGAATGTACTTGTGAATGGTTTGATTAACCTGGTTACATGCATCAGGAACAATGTGGTACCTCATTGCTGTGATGAAGTGCATTCATGTACGAACACCTCTGGGTATCATCCTGCAACCACAAATCCAAGAAGACAAGAAAATCACAAGTGAATGAGTTAGCTTAACACTTTAAACATGGATGCAACCGATGGGATGGAGACACCACATGCAACCACAGGTAAACAAAATTGAGCAGCAGCAATGTTGTCAGAGTCCAGTGATGAATTCATTGAGCAGGTTGATGATGACATGTCATTTGATTATAGTAAGAGATTAGTAGACTAGTGAGGAAGTTGCTAGTTTATAGTCTTGGTGGACTGTCATGGATTAGTTTTATGTCATAACCCATTGGACGTTGCCATTTTAGCATCGTAGTGGATAGTGCAATGCTAGTTTACAGTCATGGTGGACTGTGAAGAGGCAAGCTAGTTTATAGTCTTAGCAAACTCTAGCAGAAGAATGTCGTAGTTTAATGTCATGCTGGACGAGTGCTAGTTTACTATCATTTCAGAAAAGTGTTTCATGGTGTCAGTTTATCGTCATAACCCAAGACGGTGTGTGGTATTAGTTTTAATTCATGATGCCAGGACTGTTGGTGGTATCAGTTTTAAGTCATGATGCCAGGACTGTCGGTGTGGATGCATGCATGTACATCTGTATGATCTTGTAAACAAAAGTAACTAGAGAAAATAATGTTAAATAGAAACTACAGAAAGCATAAACTGAAATGCACCAGTAAATAGAAAATAATGCGAAATGGTGGTAGTTTAAGGCCTTTTGGGCCATGAGCTAGTTTAAGGCCTTTTCGAGCCACGTGCTCTAGTTTAGGGCCATTTTGGGTCACATTTTAGTTTAAGGCCTTTTCGGGCCACATGCTCTAGTTTAAGGCCATTTTAGATCGTAGTTTAGTTTAAGGCCTTTTCGGGCCACATGTAAATGTGTAAGCTAGTACAATGCAAACGAAGGTGATGTATGCACAACGAACAAAGGTGAAGAGTGGGCAAGGATCAGAAATTTTTTTGGCCGTAGGGGAGTCTTGATTATATGGTTGTTTCCTAGTCAGACATGGTCTAGGAGGTGTGCTAGGTTTTGGTTACTCTGGGAGTCTTTCAGTTTTTACCACTTGTTGAGGCATTTTAGCTGTTGCATTTGTTACCATGGGTGTTCCATAAATAGACTCTTCTTTTAAGACTTGTGACATGTCTATGTTGTGGATGGCTTGAAAGGGAGTATTATCACCATGTATGATGACTTGTCCACCTTCATATGGAAGATGGATTTCTTGATGTATCGATGAGGAAATAGCCCATTGTTGGGCTAGCCAAGGTCTACCAAGAATCATGTTGAAACTTGGAATCTCTTCTATGACAGTGAACTCTACGCTAGTGGGGAATTGTTCTCTTGCCACGAAGGATAATTTGATTATGCCCTTAACTATGACACGTGATCCATTGAAGGATTTTCAACATGTGGTTTTTTCTGGCATGATCTTGTCTACCATGCCTAGTTTGTCGATGACAGAGTATAAAGCTATGTTTGTTGCTGCACCGTCATCAACATGCATTCTTAAATATGACACATGATCCATTGAAGGATTTTAAACACATGGTTTTTTCTAGCATGATCTCGTCTACCATGCCTAGTTTGTCGATGATAGAGTATAAAGCTATGTTTGTTGTTGCATTGTCATCAATGTGCACTCTGCGAATGGTACACTGCCCAACACATACGCTAATCGCCAATGGAGCTATTGTGACCTCCCCTCATTCAGGGTTGACTTTAACTACATCATCACGGAAGGCTAAGGTTTTTGAACCCAATATGTGTGATGAAATCGTTGCACGGATGGATTTCTCATTTGCGGGGATGTCCTCCGTAATAGGAATGGATGCTAACATTTGAGCCAAGGCTTGGCGGTGAGTGGCTGAAGTCATGAGCAAGTTGTACAAGCTCATCATTGTGTTCTTCTGTTTGAGCATTTGTTTTACTTGGGCTAGTGTAGCTATGAAGTCTGTATTGTTGGTCATTGTGTTGGCTTTGACTTCCTTCGTGTGGGTTGAGGGATGGGCCTCTTGCGTAGAGGGCTTGGGATTGGTTTGCGTGAGATTAGGGGCAAGGGCCCCAACATTCGATTTTTGCTTACTTAGTGTGGCTTTTGTTTTAGCTATGGATGTTGTTCGTTGTTCATTTGTCCTCTTCTACTTCCATTTGGTAGGCTTACCCGTGTTGTTGGCAAGGTTGACTCTTAAGGGAGAAGAGGTTGAGACATTGACTATGGTTGGGATCTGGATGGGTGAGGGGCCATCACGTGGTGGCACCTTTATGACAAATGGTAGTTTGGGAGGAGTTGTTGGTGTTTGACTAGCTTGTTATGGCACCTTGATGATGAAATGTTTCTTTGTAGTTGTGGTCGGTGCATCATGCTAGTTTAATGTCTTAGCAGATGATTACGGTGGTACTTTGACCATGAAAGGTTTTGCAGGTGCTCGAGGTGGCACTTGGATGACAATGAGGGGCCTCTTGCTCATGGAGGTGGAGGGGATTGTTGCCTTGCTAAGAGGCATACGGATCACGAAAGGTTGTTGCACAGGTTTGGGCTTGCTTCCTATGCTAATGGAGTTTATGACATAGGAGGAATCATCTGTGCTAGGTTGACTCAAGGTGTTGATGTTGAGTTGGCCCCATTTTATTATTGTCTGAAGATCATCCTATAAGACATGGTAGTTGTTGGTATTATAACCAGACATCTGGTGGTAGTGACAGAATTGATCTAACTTGAAGTGTCGTGGGACTGGGGGCCCGTTTGGTGCTACTAAGGTAGGGTTCCTTAGTAGCTTTCAGTACCTGTTGTGTCTTCGGTGGGCATTCTTTGCTACTTATTTGTATTGAATTTGCCTAGTTTTGAGGAGTTGCTCTAGTAGTTCAGAGGGTTGCATGGGTAGCGGAGTGTACTTAGAGTGATCCTTGCGTTGGAAGTTGGGTTGTGGTGTGGCCATTACCATTTTGGTTGGGTTGGTACTGGTGTTTGTGGTGTCTGTGCTTATGGCTATAGTTGGTGATATTGCATTTTTCTTGGCAACATGTTTGTTTTTGTAAGCAACATAGGCGGGATCATTGTTGGTTTGTGCAGCTTGTTCAATGTTCTTGAACTATATGAAGACTTTGCTCAACGTTTGAGTGCTTAGGTAGTATAGCTTTGACTTAACAAAGTCATTCATGGCTCCATTCAGAATTGTAAGCAAATATGGTTCAAGGATGGGCTCATGAAGTTCATTAAGGGCTACACTCCACTATTGGATGAACTTCTACACAGGCTCAAGTGGTGCTTGTTTCACCTGTATCAGAGTGTCTAGTGTTGCTTCAGGCTTTAGATTGTACTTAAACTTGGTAAAAAACTAGTGTAACAGATCCTCAAGAGAGGATATGGAGTTACATGGTAGGGCTTGGTACTAGTCCAAGGCTATGCTCGTTAAGGACATAGCGAACACATGCAAGATTATGTGGGGCCAAGCTTGAAGCAATAGAGTTTTTGATCAAAATGTGACTAAGTGAGCGTTCGGATCTCCCTTCCTATTGTACTTGGTTAACTAGGGCAGTGTGATTCCCTTGGGTAAAGCTAACGGTGGCACTAAAGAGTTAATTGGATCATCATGGTAGAAGTCCAGTACTTTAACTGCTTCGGTGTTGGTAGTTTTGAGGTGCTTTACCTCGTTAGCAAATGCTTGCATCCATTGTTTTGCTTTTTCCTACTCTTGAGCGGTAGGTAGATTAGTTGGTTGGGGAGATTGTTTGGTTGTCATTTGTTGCTGTGGAGCAACGTTCAGAGTTGTGGTTGTAGGGTGTGGCACGTTGAAGTGAGTGGGTTGTTGAACAAGGGGTATGGTTCCTTGCCTAGCCACAAACTATGGGGTGACACCCTAAGTGTGTGGAGTTGAGGTGATGAAAGGGGCCCCATGTGTTTGCACGTGCGGTATGTATTGGGTGGAGGTGGATGTGGGTAATCTCCCTTGGGATACCAGTGGTTGTGTGCTTGTTGACACTTGGTAAGTGGCCATCTGTTCCATGTGAGGGTGGAATGATGGGTTCACATAGGCATGGGGAATGAGGGTGTAATAATAATCCTCATGTTCAGATTGTGCCACGAAGTCATCTTTCTCATCTTGGTTTTGGGGCTCCTTAGTGGGCTGTCGTGAGTTTTGGCTCCTTGCCATAAGGAACTGGGAGATGAGTCAGTGCTAGGGCTCAAAAAGGAGGATGATTTCATATACATAGGGGACGAATTCATGACCTCCCAGGTATATGCGCTCAAAGTTTTGTTTTTCCTCCTATTTTGTGGTGTCAAGGGGAAGGTTGGCTTGAATCTTCACATAGATAAAGTTGTACTGTTCCTGTGTGAGGATTACGAAGGTGCATGCATTAGAGTTCTGAGATGACTCCATGGTGATGTGTGACGGGGCAGCGTATGGGCTGGCTAACAAGTGCAAAATGTGTTTCGGGCTAAGTGTGTAGTGTGTGCAGTGTATGGTTAGGGCTGAGTATGCAGCGTGACCAGCGTGCAACATGTGCAAAAAATTTTCTAAGTGTCCAACTTAAGAACCTGGCAGCGTGTGTAAAAAATTTTCTAAGTGTAAAATTGCAGCTGGAGCAAAAAATTTTCCAAGTGTAAAACTGCAGCGTGAGCAAACTACAGCTTGAGCAAAAAATTTTATAAGTGTAAAACTATAGCATGTGCAAACGACAATGTGAGCAAACGGCAACGTGAGCAAACGACAACATGAGAAAACTACAGTGTGAAAAAACTATAGCATGAGTAAAATGCAGCATGAGCAAACTACAGCATGAGCAAAATGCAGCATGAGAAAAACATTTTCTAAGTGTAAAACTATAGTGTGAACAAAAAATTTTCTAAGTGTAAAATTGCAACATAAGCAAACTGCTGCGTGAGCAAACTATCATGTGAGTAAACTGCAACATGAGTAAACTACAGCATGAGTAAATTTTAGCATGAGTAAACTACGACATGTGTTGAAGAGAGAAGATATGGCTAACTGTTGAACAACATACAACAACGTTTCAACTACATCGTGAGCAACTGTAGCATGAGTAGCTACAACGTGAGTAAACTGCAGCGTCTGAAGCTAAGGCACAATGTCTAGATGCTAGATGGGGCATCTGGGTGAGGAAACTAAGTGTTGGAGACTGTGATTCAAGCAAGAATGTGATAGCAATGTGTGAATGCTGGATCTGGGATGCTAAGAGGTGGATCTAACAGAGAAAGTGCCCTCGTTCTAGCACCATTTTACTGTACCATCCAAAATCGTTAGTGAGAGGTTGGAATAAATGGACATCGAGAGATCTATGGATGAAATAGTAAGACCCTACCTTCACCTAAAGGCAAGCTGGAAATTAACGAAGGTAGAGTGCCTTGAATGGTCTGCACGCAGATCAAATGAGGACTTCCCCGAACATACGCAATTGTGATGCATTGGGTTATATACAAACAAATGCAAAATTGAATGTAAAGAAATGAAAAATAAATGTAAACTATTTAAATAATGAAGAAAGGAAAAATGTGAATAGGTAAAATAATGTAAACTACAGAAATCTAAGCAAAAATACAAACTGTTTGTATTGATAAACAATTAGAATATGCACCGGTCAGAACACAGTTGCGGAGTGATAGCAAGGCGAACGTTTAGCCTCGATGGATGAGAAAAAATGCTGGGAATATGTAGGTTTTTTTTGGGTTGCAAGTGTACAGCGTCTAGTCTGTATCAAGCCTAGCATATGAGATTAATGCCCAGATTTGTTAAGTGTGTGTGATTCTAGTTTTTCGAACCCCCATCTAGTCGAAAAATAGGAGATTTATAGGATTTTAGGCCCAAGATTTGGATTTGGGAGAAGATCAATGGCTGCAGGGTGAGAAAAATTTGGATTAGGTGACAAGTGTGTGCATTGACCAGATGCACAAAATGTTACAATGTACAACATGCAGCGTGACCAAGATCTCTTACGCTAACGTGTGTAATCTGCAGCGTAAGAGCTTGATACGCTAAAAAATGCAAAATGTAAAAGGAATGTTAAAGTACAAGAGTGGATTTGGATGTATGTCCTTTGAATCTATAGATCTATGTTGGCATTAGTGTCTAGCATCTAGCTTCCTAGGTGTTCAGTGTGACCATTGTCCCAGGGTGTCAACGTGACCATCGTCCGAGGGTGTTAACGTGACTAATAGAAAATGACCTGAAAATAGTGCATTTTGAACCCATTTTTGACCTGTGAGACCCATATTTAGAGTGGATATACATGCCATGGGTCATGAGGATTTTTTGTGCCAAGTTTGAGCTCATTCAGAGGCCATTTTGGTTTTGTTTCAGTTGGTGACACTGATCCTTACGCTGCTGGAAGCATGTCAGCGTGACTAACAGCGAATGACCTGAAAAAAGTGCATTTTGAACCCATTTTTGACCTTTGAGACCATTTTTTGAAGTGGATCTACATTCCTGAGGTTCAAAGGGTGCTTCTTATTAAGTTTTAGCTCATTTGAAGGCTGTTTTGGCCCTATTTTGGTTGATGACGCTGATCCTTACGCTGCTGGAAGCATGTTAGCGTGACTAACAACGAATGAGCTGAAAATAGTGCATTTTGAACCTAACTTTGACCAATGAGACAAATTTTTAGAGTGGATATATATGCCATGGGTCATGAGGGTTCTTTGTGCCAAATTTGGGCTGATTTAGATGTCGTTTTGGCCATGTTTTAGTTGGTGACGTTGAGCCTTACGCTGAGCAGCGTCTGAAAAATAACCCCAGTGTCACCAAGTCAAAGTGGCATATTTGAGAACCAAATTTTGATTTTCTAGAGGCTGGAACCTACTAGGGACCTTGTTGAAGGTCATTGGGTGTCCTTGTGCTTGATTTTGGCCTATTTTAACTCTGTTTCTAGGCTCCAAATGTTGGTGACGCTGAGCCTTACACTGAGTAGTGTCTGAAAAATAACCCCAACATCACCAAGCCAAAGTGGCACATTTGAGACCTAAATCTTAATTTTTTGGACGTTGGGACCTGCTGGGGACCTTGGTGAAGGTCATGGGGGGTCCCTGTGCTTGATTTCAGCCTATTTTGACTCAGTTTTGGGCCTCCAAAAGTTGGTGACGCTGAGCCTTACGCTGAGTAGCGTCTGAAAATGTAGCCAAATTATACTTAGTAAAAACCAAGCATTTTGAGCCCAAAAATTTTGATTCTGGATGCTGGAAGTTGGTGTAGTTTCTTGTGGGCCCTAGGGGAACCATACCTATTGAATCATGGACAATCAAGGGCTGTTTTGGAGACCTTCAAGTTTGGTCACACTTTATTCATGCTTGGGTGGTTGCATGACTTAGCTTGAATCTTGTGTAAAAGTGCTAGGCCAAAATTTTTATGGTGTTTTCACCTAGGGACTTTGAAATTGTAAATGGTTTTAGAAAAATTAAAGAAAATTCAAATCTAATACAAGAGAAATTACACAAAATAAAAAATTGAAATGTAGGATAATAAACTTGGAACACACAGATGAACTACTAAAATTTATCAAAATAATAAAATTTTGGAGAAATTGAGATCAAATAGGTACAAGTTATGTGCTTAGATGCATAAGAAGCTACATGAATGATGCTTGAAGTTTGGTAAAATTGGTAGATTATATCTTGTAGTCAGCCTTATAATCTAGGTGCTCCCAAGCTTCAATTCCTAAAACTCCTTATTAGTTCTTAGGTACAAATTTGTTTTATTAGTGTTGAAAATGGTGAATGGTTACTTGACCTTTTGCTATTTTGCAATGCTTTGAGAGTCTCTAATGCTCATTAGAGTTCCAATTTTTCAAAAATTCTCAAAAGCACTACAAGTTTAATGTGCCAAAAGTCTTTATAATGTGGTTGCATTTGGTTTATATAGGTCTTTGGATATTGATATGTTGTTGCAACTCTTTACCATGATTACTAATAGATTGCTACAAATTTATAACACTTTAGGGCATCAACCTTAGTGTATTTTTTTTTAATTTTGATAAATTTGATGAATGAAGGCCATCAAAAGTACATAGGACTTTAAAAAGATATGGTGTCTTTGAAAATACATCTTGGTGACTTGGGAAAGATATACTAGGTTCCATAAGAAGTGTGCTCGCCATGGTGTTTCCTAGCAAAAGCATGTTGGTTTTGACCTCTCCTAGCAAAAATATGTTGTTTTTGGTGTGAAAGCTAAAAATAGAGGAATTAACACACTAATGAAAGTTTTTTTTAGTGTATTAATTACCATGACCAATATAAATACCATGAAAAATCTAAATTTGTCAAATTCTAAGAAATTTTTAACCTTTCCAAGCCTAGATACATACTTAATATGGCTTTTCCAATTGGGAAGTGAGGCAACAACAACTTATGAGGAATTTTTTAGCCTTAATAAGTCAAAGTATGTAAGATTATAGCCCATGAATTACAAGCTACACATTTTATAATAAGATCCTACCTCAATTTCAATGGTGAAGATCATGATTTATCTTTGTGATGTTTCAAATCCTAAATAATAAAATCATAAAACCATAAAATCCTAAAACTATAAATTCTAAAACCCTACACTATAAACCCTAAATTTTGAACCCTAAACCCAAAACCCCAAATTCTGAACCTTGAACCTTGAACCTCAAACACTAAATGCTTAACGAAAAATCCTAAATCTCAAACCCCAAACTTTGAACCTAGATTCTAAACCCTAAACCTTGATTCTTGAATCCTAAACCCTAAACCTGAATTCTTGAACCCTGAACCTAGAACTCAAAACCTTGGACCCTAAACCTTACATCCTAAATGCTTAATGAAACATGTTTGTTCATTTCTTAATTCTTTACATTCACTACATTCATAAGAATTATAATGAAAACATCATAAAATACTTGATAAATGAATTAACTAGTACTTGTAATAGGAAAGAAAAATAGAAAAAAATTATTAATAAGATAGAATGTACTGTAATGCACTCTGGGTTTTCTTCCCATGACACTTAAGCCTTATAGGCAATCCAGCACTACTACCATGGTTAGGCTATCTACCTAAAGTAGTGATTAGTTCCTTCTTGTCCTACTTCACTTGGCTCCCATTACTTGTCTTTCCAGGCTCCACAACTCCATGTTGACATGACCTCTAAACCCAATCTTATATGACATAAGTTAAACCCATTCCTGAGGGATACATGAATAATTGTAACTCCTCATAATGAGGTACTCCTTCATTTGAAGGTTAAGTACATTATTACAATATTTTTCCATCCTTAACAAAGGATGGAACATTAAAATCTACCCCCCTTAAGCATCTAGCTCATCCTTGAGCTNGGTAATTATTAGGAATAAACTTCCTATTTTCCCAGTTCTGCTAATTATAATTTGATCATTGAACAAGTACTTTACTGATAGTTTTATTTCATAACTTCTTGGTTCGATGGTTCTTAATTGCAATGGATTTAACTTCAGACCTGGTGTTGGATCGTAGGGGAAAAGTATTCTAGTCTAGCACATATGGTATATTATTTTCATGAAATTTCATTAGCAAACTTACATAGAAAGCTTGGTGAATTCTTAAGATTGCTGGAAGATTTAACTAATATGCCACTTCACCAATTCTTTTAGAAATTGCAAAGGATACACAATATCTAGATGCCAATTTAGTATATTTTCCAAGTTTTAGAGATATCCTTGTAGGTTTTACTCTTAGTAAAACTTGATCTCCCACTTAGAATTCTTTCTTATGCTAATGTTGATCTACATTTCCCTTATATTTATCTTGGGTTGGTTGTAGATTTTTTTAACTCTTGTAACAGTGTTTTCCATTATTTTCATTTCTTCTTCCTTTCACTCCATTCTTAAGGTTTGATTTACCTAGGTTAGTAGTTTACAATAGTTCCATCCATATACTACTTCGAATGGTGTTCAATGTATGAAACCTTGGTAATTGTTATTATAGATAAATTTTGGTAGGTGTAAATAGTTGTTCCACATTTTTGGTCTACTTCCAACATAGCTTCGTAGAATATCTTCTAGTATTCTATTCACACATTCTTTTTGCTCATTAGTCTATGGGTGGTAAGTTTTGCTAAATTTAAACTAGGTTCCAAACTCTTTGAAGAAAGTTTGATAGAATTTGGATATGAACTTGGGATCTTGGTCTAAGGTGATAGATTTTAGACATCCATGTAATCCAAATACTTCACATACAAATTTTTGGTCTACTACTTCAGATGTGTTTATAGATTTTAAAGCTATAAAATGTGTTATCTCTGATAGATGATCAACTACTATCAAAATCAAATCACTTTCCTTTTTTGTTATTGGCAATCCTACAATGAAATCCATGGTAATGTCTTTCCATTTCTAGGTTTTAACTTCTAGAGGTTGTAATAACCAACTAGGTTTCTTTTGTTTAACTTTTGTTCTTTGACATGTTGAATATTTTTTAATGTATAACGACACATCATTCTCCATTCCAAGCCATAAAAAATATTTACATAACATCATATAATTCTTAATATAACTTGGGTGTCCTACATATGGTACTTCATGTGCTTCACACAACAACCTTAGTCTCCAATTTCCTTCTGGAATGCACACTCTTTGTCCTTTCATCAATAATCTATTAGGGGCTAGTTGATACATAGGCTCAAAGGAAATATTAGTTAAACTATTTTTAAAATATGGATATTCTTTTATTTTTTCCTTAATTTTGTTTATCTGGAATATATTTGATTTTAAAATCATGTTTAGCTAATAATTCTACCCATAATCATTGACAAGTGTTCAAAATAGGCTATCTTTGCAAATATTCTAAACTTTTATGATCTATTTTTAGTACAAACCTTTTTCCACAAAGATAATATCTCCAAACTTTTAGAGCATGAACAGCTAGTAAATCTAAATCATTGATTGAGTAATTTACCTTAGCTCATTGTAATTTACAAGACTAATAACATACCACTTTATCTTCTTATGAAAGAAATGCATCAATTTCTATTCAATAGGCATCACTAGATACTTCAAATGGTAATTCTTCATCCAAAACTCTTAGAATAGGTGTTGTTATGAGTAGCATCTTTAATCTAAGGAAAGCTTCCCTATATTTTTCATCAAACTTGAATACACACTTTTCCTAAAAAAGGTTAGCCAAATGGGTTACTAGAGTAGAATAATCTTTAATGAAATGTCAATAAAAGCCTACTAAGCCTAGAAAACTCCAAACTACTATAACATCTTTTAATTTAGGTCAACCTTCAACTGCACTAACTTTTGTAGGTTCTACTTACAATCCTTTCTTAGAAACTATATGATACAAAGAGGAGACTTCTTCTTTAAATAGTTCAAATTTACTTAATTTAGCTTTTAACATATACTCTTTAAGAATTTCCATTATAATTTTCAAATGTTTGACATGTTCTTCTCTTGACTTAGAATAAACAAGTATATCATCCATCAATATTTTAATAAACTGATCAAGATATTCATGAAAAATATTATTCATTAATTCCATAAATGTTACAAGGTCATTCGTAAGTCCAAATGACATCACAATAAATTAGTATAATCCATACCTGGTTCTGAAAGTGGTTTTCTCAATATCTTTCTCATCAATCCTTATTTGGTGATAACTAAATTTTAAATAAATCTTTGAAAAATAACATGTAGCCATAATTTGATCAAATAATTCATTGATTCTAGGCAAAGGATTAAGTATTTTTAATCATCACTTTATTCAATGCCCTATAATCAATGCATAATCTTAATGTACTATCTTTCTTTTTAACGAATAAGACTAGCACCCCAAGGTGATGCGCTATGTCAAATTTTCTCTTCTTCCAATAATTGATCTAGTTGTAGTTTCAATTCTCTAAATTCAAAAATGGAAAATCTATACGAGGCTTTTAAAATAGGTTATGTACTAGGAAAAATATAAATAGCATGCTCAATAGTTCCTTTTGGAGACAGCTCTCTAGTTTCACCAAATACTAAATCTTTATAGTCCTTAAGTTCTTTTGGAATTTTAATACTTGAATATTCCTAAAGTTGGGCTACTTTGACAACCAATATCATAGCACATTTTTTTGACTAATCTTTTAACTTGCTTAGTGGATATCATGTGGATTTCCTTTGTTGTTCCTACCCCCCTTAGAACCCTAACTCTATCAGTGGTTGGAACTTTTAAGATACAAGTTCCAAAGTGGGTAGTAATATCAAATTTTTTTTGGAAAGACATTCCTAAAATTGCATCAACATCATCTACTTCAAATCCAAAGAATTCATCAACAAAAGGCATGTCTTACAAGGTAAAGTTAATTTCTTCCTACATGGTATGCTTGCTCATGGTCATTCAATCTACAAGTTCTATCTTAAAAATTTTCTTAGAAGATAAACATAATTTTAATAAATTAATTAACTTTTGAGAAATAAATTTATCACTAGTACCATTATCAATCAAAAATTTAATCTATTTACCTTTGGTTGAACATTCAAAAATTAATAAAGAAAATTAAAATATACACAAACCTGATTTAGTTGATATAGATATCTTCTTCACAACTATGGTGGTGGTTGGAATTTTTCCTTTGTTCATGTTTGGATTGGGTTTTTGATTTCTAATTTGATTATCGCTTTGTACCTTTGTTTGTAATTTTGGGCAGTCTCATTTGAAATGATATTCACCACAAATAAGACATCCTGATCTTGATCGAGCCCTTTTGGTTGGTGTTTCTTCTACTATTGCTTATGGAAGGGTAGCTTGTTGAAGGGTAGTTCATTGTTGATTTAATTCTTCATAATCTTTAGCAATTCTAAATGATTAGAAAACTATTTGAGGACTATTTGATTATGTTGGAGGACATAGTTGAGCTTGTAGTTCACCAATGAACTTCTAGGATAATTCTCCCTCATCTAGGTGACTTACATACCAAGAGAGATAATAGAGTTCCTTATATTAATATTCTATGGATCACCTTCCCAATTTTAAGGAATTAAATTTGATTTGGAACTCTTTGAGAAAAATAATCAAGTACAAATTTTTGTTTAAAATCTCAACAAAAATTAAGCCAATTTGTAATCAAAACTTGAGATCTTAGTCCATTCCAACATGTTGCTACAAGTCCTCTCAACTAAAAGGAGATAACATCTAAATGTTATTGGCTTGACAAATTCAACATATTGAAGTAGTTTTTTTATTTTATTAAACCAATCCTTCACCTTGGCACTAGATCTAGGGGCTCCATCCTAATGATCTAATTTTACTTTCTTGGCATGAACTTGAGTCAAAAATTCTTTGGATGTATTATGCTAATTCCTATATCCCTCATCTTTTGTTTCTACTCTATGACCTAGAGAAGGGATATCAGTATCCTAGTGATTAGCAGGTGGGGGTTGGTTTCTATGCAGATCCCTAGGGGGAAGTGGATCTTGATTTTGATGTTGATCTCTAGGTGAAATGTGGCTAGGATTTAAAGGTTGGTTTGAGATGGTTTGTTAATTGTTTGATGGAGTCTATGATGGAATCCATGTTTTCTTGCACATCCTACAATTTATCCTCTAAACTTTGAGATAATTTCCTAATTTCTTTGAACATATTCTATAGCTTTCTCCTAAACCCTTGATTTGACTAATGTGGCTCTTCTTGAAATCTTTTGATCTCACTAATTTGATCCTCAAGGGCATTCATCCAATCATTAACTCAAGTCTCCATTGCTTTTCAATGTATTCTTTGCGTTGCAAACATCGATAAGTTAAAGAAATTAGGTATATTAATAACCCTTTGCCTCTATGGCCCCCTTTTTATGGGTTTTGAAATAGTTATTTGGTTGCACAAGAGGTTGAAAATATTATGGATTTCTATCTAATCTTAGAATCCTCATTATTTTAGAACTTTAATTAATAGATTAAAAGGTAAATTCTTTTGCTTGAAGAAAAATTATGATCATTCCATTATGTACAAAAGGTTCAATTCTATTGGATTTAATTTTTGTTTGGTCAAAAATATACTTCATATTCAAATGTTATGGTTGTTTAAACTTTGTCAAAAACTTACATGATTTTTGAGACTTTCCAAGAGGTCATCAATCCCAATTCTACTCAAGGTCAAGCATGCTTAATTACAAAATTTTCATTTTTGTTATTACCAAGGCACCGAATTCAAATTTTGAAAATAATTTTTGTATTCTTTTAATTTAAATTAATGCATCAAATTCATGGGAATTTTGAATTTTTCATCAATTGACAAAAATTGTCAAAATTTTCATCAATTTGCCAGAAATTTTAAAATTTTTGTTAATTACTAAAAAATTTTAAATTTCTTTTTAATTAAAGGAAAATATTTTCAATCACCAAAGGTAGGGGTGGTTGCTAGACAAAGATGATGATGAGGTAGGAAACATGGATGAGGATGGTAGTAGGTGAGGAGGTGTGCATCGGTGGTGGTTGCACGAAGTCGACAAAGGAAAGGTGGGACACTATGCTGGGTAGCCTGGCCCCTTTACTAGGGCTTGCATAAGCATTTTTATGGTCCACGCAACCCTTCCTAGGGTTTGCATGGTCTACTACTAGGCTAAAACGACCTTCTCTAGGGCCTACATGGCCTGTATGACCATTTTCAAGGCCCACACAGCTTTGCTTCAGGTCATCATGGCCCTTTTTAGGTTCCACATGGCCCTACTTAGGGCCTACAGGATCCTCTATAGGGTGTGCATAGCCCATTAGAGGGCATGCACAACCCTTCCTAAGGCTTGTGTGATTTTCATATTACTATTAGCTCTGGAGGATGCTAGGGCTACCTATGATTGGTGGCCTTGGAAGTTGTTAGGATTGCCTATGATTGGAAATTTCATAGGTGACTTTGGGGCACTAGGGATTCCTACAATGTTGATGGTTCCCACAAAGCCCAGCGATGCCTATGATCAACAATTCCATCGGTGCTCATGGAGCCCTAGGGGCGCCTATGATCCATAATACCAATGGTGTTCGTAGAGCACCAAGGATGCTTATGATCCATGACACCATTGATGTATATAGAGCACCAAGGATGCCTTTGAATCATGATGTTGATGATGTCTGTGAAGCACTACAGATGCTTATGATCTTTGGTGCCATTGGTATTTGATGACACCATAGAAGGCAGACACTATAGAATGGCAATAGATTAAATAGTGGTGGTGAATGATGATTGGCAATGACATTATGTGGAAGGTGACTTGGTTTGAAAGGTGATGTAGAAGGAAACATAGTGGAAGGTGGCATAATGATGGCTCACATGATAGTGCAACTCTAAAGGTGATGTGTTGCAACTAGGGGAAATAGCCACCATGATATGGTTATGCTAACATAACCTTGGTAGGCCCTAGCTATTGTCAGCTAGGCCTATAGGTCCTACCACATCAGTGCATGGTAGGTCCTACCACAGCTAGTAGTAAGGCCAATCATGGCCCTATCCAAGGGGTTTCTTAATAATAAGAAAAATATTTGGGTGTCAAGGTCAAAAAAATGAGCTCTGACTTCCATTTTTTTTGTTTGGGTTTTTCAAGAAATAAGAATAAATTTAAATTAAAAATTAAAAATTAAAAAAAAATTATTTTTAAACTCCATGCAACTCGAGAAATGTCATATCTCCCAAATTGTATGTCAGATTTTGATGAAATTGGTACCATTTGAAATCATCTTAAAGAGTACTACACATTGAGCTAAAGATAACATCATTTTGGTGAACCTAGAAATCACAAAAAGTGAGCATTAGCTTTATTAAATCATTAGTTAACTTAAGTTTATACTTCCTCTTTACTCTTGCTAATATTCTTGCTCTTATTTAATAAATATGAGAAGAAGAATTTCTTTGTCCATCATAGTTTAATATTAATGAAAGTTTGAAGGATTTCATCAGTATAAAAGCTTAAAGATTTTTGTTATCAACATAAAGAATTTTAACCATCATCATCAGGGCTCCAAAGTATCCTATTTAAGCTCCTTCTTTAACTCTAGGTAGCTTGAAATCGGTGTCCATTCTTTGTTACGAAAATAGTGTAGTTACTGTGTCCAATCTTGTGCATGATTTACTTGGAAAGGAGGGGTTTCAATTTCCTACAACCTCACGATTTTCTATATTACTTATCTTCCCAATTTTCAAGGTAATAGAGTGTAAAAAATTAATAATTCAATGGTACAATCTTTATAATAGCAACATGTGCATCACTTCCTAACTATTTTTTTGGCTGATAATGGTTATTTCATCTAATATTCAAGAAAACTTAGCTATTCACTGAGGGGAGGATCCTTTAATTCTATTGATTTTCTCCCCTAAATTTAAATTGTTTTGCCAAAAAAAATTATCCGATTATGTTATTGTTTCTATTGTCTCTAAAGATAGTTTCTTCATGGAGATTTCATCAATGAAATTTACTTTGAATTATGTCAATTCATCCAAAATAAGGTTTTGTAGCATTAGCACTAATCTTATGTTACTACTTTTTCCATCTATATACTTCATGGTACCATAATTGGTAGAGTTTATTATTGGTCATTGTCTTGTTTTTCTGCTTTGTATAATGCTATGAGTGAAGCTATTGCTACCAAAAAAAATCCCAATAAACCATATAACATACCCTTAATCATGTGTTTAATTCTAAGTTATAATACTTCAACCAAATTCTTTTTCCTATAAAATCCTAGTTTACAACCTGAAGTTCTTGAAGAGGATAGAATTATAAAGAGTAAGATTGAGGATGGAAAAAAGGATCAATTTGTTTTACAACAAGCTACAAATAAAGAAGGAAGTAGTGAGGTATTTTATATGTTTTTTGAATTTTATATTTCTATTGTTGCTTATGTTTCTTTATGTGTTTATTAATTATCCAATCTAGGGTGTAGAATGAACCAATCCAAGATGCACAGATTTTAAGAGAAGGTGCTCAAACTACAAGGATTGAAAGTGTTCAAGATGCTTCATAAATTCTAGGTGCTTCTTTGGTTTAGCAACAACAAAAAATCACACTTACTAGCTCCAAGGTGTATCTATATAAACATATATATAATAGCCTAGTGTAATGTCTTATTTGCTTTTTCAATAAATTTTTATTCTTCTTTTTTTTCATAGAGAAAACGTACTGGGCAAAGTTCTGGCAGCCTAGTTTTTAGACAAAAAAACAAACAATAAACCCAACAATAAGCTCAACAAAAAAGTACAAGACATGATGAGGGAAAAGAACCAAAGGTAATTTTTAATTATTTTAAGGTTTTAATACTTTCCTTTTATTCTTCGTATATGATGTTGATCTTGTTTGTGTCACAGATGTCTCAAGGTTAGAGGTACTTTATCCAAGAAATGGATAGAGATGCTGTAGGTGTTGATTCTGAACAAGCTTGCATTGTTACATATTCCTTTACTCCATATAGATCATCATGCATGTCATTGATTCTAGAAATGTCAAGTTCCTTTTCACAAGCTTTTCCAAAACTAGCCCTTGGATCTATTTCAGTAATTTCTTCTTTTTCTATTTTTGGTTAACCTTATTTGATGGGACAAATAGAGATAGCTACCAAATAAGAACTTGTGCTACTTCAATGTCTTAGCCAAAGAATCTCTAGCAACAAACCCTACTTTGTTCATGAGAATGTTGATCACTCACAAGATTCTCAATCATGTGACTTCAAGGAAGATTACAAAGTACTATAGGTTGGACTTCTCTTATCTTTCCATCCAATTCCTAAGGATTCTACGAAAGTTTCCAAATATTTGGAGCAACTTCTAGGTGAATTGGAGAGTGTTCCATGTCTAGCTCACCATTTGTAGTCTCATGAATGATTTCTTTAAATTGCTTTAGGTAAGAAGTTCTTATTCTTTTCTCTTCCTATTTGATTAATTTTTTTTATTCATAACTCATAATTTTAATCTTTTTTTGTGTAGAGGAAAGATAATGGCAAAAATACATGGACAATTGATCGATTGAGATGGACATGTTAAAAACCCAATTCAAGAGAAAGGAGGAATTAGTGGCTACAACAAGGAGTGCTAGTAAATACATCAAGAAATTATGTGATGAGTTGGTGGGATGCAAGGCAATGCTTAGCAAAAAGGATTCCATTTATGAAGAACCAAAAACAAAATTAAAGATAGTCACAGATCTCCTCAACTCATTTTGTCACAACAAATGATCACTTTCCTTATTTATTTTATTTCACATCTTCCATTTTCTTGTATTTTGTTTCTTCCCTTACATAGATTCTACTTGTATGTACTTCTATTTTATAATAATAATAATAATAATAATAAAATATTTTTCTTCCACTTTGGACTCTAAATCATGGTTTTCTATGATACCAAATGTGACATCTTATTACTAGATGTCATAAAAACATGTCCATTCATCACTTAATTCTTTGCATTCACCACATTCGTAAGCATTATAATAGAAACATTACAAAATACTTGATAAATGAATTCACTATTAAATGAATAACTAGTACTTGGAATAGGAAATAAAAATAAAAAAATTTTATTAATAAGAGTATACTATAATGTCCTCTAGGTTATCTTTTCATGCCACTTAAGCCTTAGAGGCAATCTACCATTGCTACCATGGTTAGGCTATCTAGCCAAAGGGATGATTAGTTCCTTCTTATCCTACTTTAACTGACTCCTATTACTTGCCTTTTTAGGCTTCACAACTCCATGTCTGCAAAACCTCTAAACCCAAGCTTAAATGATATATATCAAACCCAATTCCAAGGGATACATGAGTAATCATAACTCCTCATAATGAGGTAACCATTAATTTGAAGGTTAGCTATATTGTTACAATTTTTTTTTGCACTTAACAAGGGACAAGATGTTACCTAAACATCAAAACTCAAATTTCAAACCCTAAAGTTTGATCCCTAAGCCCGGAAACCTAAACCTCTAACCGTGAATCCCAAACTCTAAACCATGAATCTCGAATACTAAACCCTAAACCTAAAAAACTAAACCCTGAATCCTAAATATTGAATCCTATACCCTCAACCATATAATCTAAACACTAAAACCATAAACCCTAAAATCCTAAAATAATCATCCCTACACACTCACATATAAACCATAAAATGATAAATCCTAGACTTGAGACCTTCAATCCTAAACCCTAGAACCTTATACCATGGAGCATAAACGATGAACTATAAAACCTAAAACGTTAAACCCTATACCGTAAACTCTTAATTCAAAACCTATAATTATAAATGATAAAATCATAAACCCTAGAACCCTTGAGTCATAAACCTTAAAACCCTAAACCATAAACCCTAAAAATCCTAGAACCTTAGAAGTCTTAACCCTATACCCTAGAACCTCAAACATTAAACCATAAACCATAAACCATAAATCCTAAAACCTTAAACCCTAAACCCTAAACCCAAGAACCATAAATCCTATATCTAGAATTCTAAATCCTAGAGCCCTAGAACACTAGAATCCTAATCCCTAAATCCTAAATAGTAAAATCCTATGAACCCAAATCCCTAAATCCTAAATCCTAAAAATATAAACCCGAAACCCTAAAATCCTAAATGCTAGAACCATAAAACCATAAACCCTAAATGATAAAAGCATAAGCGGTAAATCCTAGAATCCTAGAACTCTAAACATTTAACCCTTAATCCTAAACCCTCAACTCTTAACCCTAAACTCTAATCCCTACAACCCTAAACATTGAACCTTACCCCTCAATTCTAAATCCTAAACACTAAAAAACTAAAACCTTAAATCCTAAACACTAAAATTATAAAATCCTAAACCATAAGTCTTGAATGATGAACCCTAAAATCTAAAATCATGATCCCTAAATGATGATCCCTAGAACCATAAACCCTAAACCCTAAAATCTAAACTGTAAACAGTAAATCCTAAACCTTAAATCCTAAAACCCTAAACCCTAAAATTCTAAACCCTAAATAAAAAATCCTAAAAACTTAAACATGAACTCTAAATGATAAACCCTAAATTATAAACACTAAAACCTTGAACACTATACCATAAAAATTGAATCTACACCCTGAACCCTAAGCATTAAAACCTTAGTACTTGAATTCTAAACCCTAGATCCTAAATCATAGACCTAGAACCATAAACCCCAACACCATAAACCCTAAACCCTAAATCCTATAACCATAAACCCTAAAACTCTATATCATAAACCTTAAACCTTAAACTCTAGAATCCTAACCTATAAGCTGTAAAACCCTAAAGCCTATATCCTAGAACCCTAAACTATAGAACCGTAGAACCGTAAACCTTATAACCCTAGAACCATAAACTCTAGAATCCTAAATCCTAAATTCAAAATCTTAGAACCTAGAACCCTAGAACCTTGAATCCTAGTTCCCTAGAACCCTAAATCATAAACCCTAAATGTTGTACCCTGAAAACTCCTTCCTAAACATTCAACCCTAAACCCTATATCCTAAAATCCTAAACCTTGAAATACTAAAACCGTAAATGATGAACCTTGAAATCCTAAATCGTAAAACCTTAAATCATAGAACCCTAGAACCTTAAACCATAAATCATAAACCCTAAACCTTAAAATAATAAAGTCTAAATCCTAAACCCTATAACCATATAATCCTAAAGTATACACCCTAAACCCTAAATCCTAAATCCTAGAACTATAAACCATAGAACCATAGAATCCTAAACCCTCTAACCCTACAACCATAAATCCTAGAACCCTAATACATAAAATCTAAACCCTTAAGCCATAACCCTAGAAACTAGAAACCTATAATCTAGAACCCTAGAATCCTAAACACTAAAATCCTACAACATGGACCTTGAACCCCAAACACTGAATCCTAAACCCTAAAATATTAAAACCTTAAAGCCTAAAAGATAAAATATAATATCTTAAAAATAATAAAATCCTGAAACCCAAGAATTTAAAAACCCTAAACCCTCCATCCTAAATGCTAAAATCTCAACCTTTAACCCTCAAACCTAAATCCTAAGTCCCAAACCCCAAACCCTAAATCCTAAACCCTGAAATCTTAAATACTAAACCATGAATCTTGAACATTGAACCATAAAACCTAAATCCTAGATCCTAAAATGTAAAAACCCTAAAACCCAAAAGTCCTAAATCCATAATACTCTAAAATCCTAAACCATAAAACATTAAAACCCTAAACCTTGAACCCTCCAACCTAAACCCTAAGTCCTAAAGCCTAAACCATGAATCCTAACACATAAACACTAAAATCCTAAACCATCAAATAAAAACCGTATCTTTTAAATCCTAAAATATAAAACCTAAAACCCTAGATCCTATACTCTAGAACCCTAAAACCAAAAAACCTATACTATCAAGCCTAAAACAATATATCCTAAAGTATAAACCATAAACCCTAAATCCTAAAATACTAAAACCCTAAATCATTAATCCTAAAACCCTAAAAACTAAATCATAAACCCTAACTCCTAATATCCTCAAACATGAATCCTAAACCATAAATGCTAAACCCTAAATCCTAAACACTAAACCCTTGAAAAACAAGTCCTAAATCCTAAACACTAAGCACTAAATCATAAACCCTGAACCTAGAACTTTAAATATAAGCCTAGAACCCTAAATCCTAGAAACCTAGAATCCTAGACCAAGAATCCTAAACCCAGAACCTTGGAACCCTAGAACCCTCAATTCTAGAATCCTAAACCCTGAAATCATACAACCCTAAACAATAAACTCTAAACATTAAATCCTAAAATTATAAATACTAAAATTTCTAAAACTATAAAAACCCTAAACCCTAAAACCTAAACATTGAACCCTAAACCCTAAATCTTGAACTCTAAATCATAGAACCCTAAACCCTAAAATACTAAATCATAAAGCTAGAATGTTATAATTGAGAACACTAGAACCTAGAATCCTAGAAACCTAAATCGTAGAAATTTGAACCCTAAATCTTGAATCCTAAACCTCAAATCCTAGACAGTAAACCCTAAACCCTAATTTGATAACCCTAAACACTCAACCTTGAAACCTCAACCCTTGAAAACTAAACACTAAACCTCAAATCTTAAATTTCAAACCTCAAATCCCAAACTCTAAACATTCAACCCAGAACCTTAACCCTTAAACATTGAACTCAAAACCCTTAACGTTAAATCCTTAACCTGAAATCCTAAACCCCATACCTAGAATCTCGAACCTCAAATCTTGAATCATAAACCTTGAATGTTAACCCCTAAAACTTAAACCCTAAACCCTAAACCGTCAATCCTAAACCATGAACCTTGAATCCTAAACTCTAAATGTTAGACCATAGAATGCTAAATCCCTATACTATAAAACCTAAATCCTAAAGCCTAGAATCCTAAAATCCTAAACCCTAAATACTAGAACCCTAAACATGAAACACTAAACTCTAAAAGCCTAGAGTCCTAAACCTTGAACACTAAAACCTTAAACCCTTAAACTCTAAACCCAAAAACCTTGACCCCTTAATCCTAAATCCTAGAACACTAGAACCCTAGAATCCTAATCATAAACACAAAACCTTAGAACCTAGAACCCTATAACTTAGAACTATAGAAACATAGAACTCTAAATACTAAAAATATAAATCCTAAACCCCAATTCCTAAACCCTAAAACCTTGAACACTAAACCTTGAATCCTAAACAGGTAACTTGAAACCCTGAATCCATAACTCTAAACCTTGAACCATGAATGCTAAATCCTTAACCCTTAATCTCAAACTCCAAAATCCCAGTCCCAAATCAAGAACCTCAAACCCCAAACCACGAATCTTGAATCCAAAACCCTTAGCCCTAGATGTTAAACCCTAAACCTTGAAATTAGAATCATGAACCAGATTGGTTAAACCTTAAAACATGAACTCTGAACCCATAACCCAAATTCCTTAACCCCAAACCTAGAACCATGAAACCTAAACCTTGAACCCTAAAGCCTAATCCCTAAACCATAAACCCTAAACACTAAACACTAAATCCTTAACCCTAAAATTTAAATACTAATATCCTAATATCATAATCCCTCAAACCTCAACACTAAATCCTAAAATCCTAAATCATAAACCTTGAATCCTAAACCTAAAACCCTAAATCCAAAACTCAAAATCCTAAACCCTGAACCTTTGGCCCTAACTCCTGAACCCTAAAACCTCAACCATAAACATTGAACCCCAAATATTAAACATTAAACCATAAATCCAAAATCTTAAACACAAAATTCTAAATCCCAAACCCTTAACATCGAATCCCAAATCCCAAACCTAGAACCCTGAACCCTAAACACTAAATGTAAAAGCCTAAACTTTAAACACTAAATCCTAAACCCTAAACCCCAAACATAAAACCATAAACCGCAAACCTAAAGCCCTAAATAGTAAATCCTAAATCCTAAACATAGAACTATAATCCCTCAACCCTGAACCCTAAACCCTAAACACTTACCTTGAATCTAAAACAAAAATTCCTTGACTTGGAATCCTAAACCCTAATCTCTAATCCCTAAACATTAAAACTAGAAAATCATAAAACCATAGAAAAACCCTAAATATCGAACCCTAAACCCAAAATCCAAAACCCCTAACCCTGAATGTTGAACCTTCAATCCTGAATCCATAACCTTGAACCCTAAACCCTAAACATGTAAACCCTTAACCCTCAACCTTAATCCTTGAACACCAAGCCCCAAGCCCCAAACCTAAAGCCCTAAATCCTAAACCTTGTACCTATAACCCTAAATCTTGAACCTAAAACCTTGAATATAGAACCTTGAATCCTAAACCTTAAATTTTGAAGCATGAACCTTGAACCTTGAACTCCAAACAATGAACCTTGAACCATGAATCCCAAATCCTGAATCCTAAACATTGAACTATGAACTAGAACACTAAACTTAGAACCTTGAAACATGAACCCCAATCTTTGAATCCTAAACCTTGAATCTTGAGTCCCTAATCCCAAATTTTCAACATTGAACCTTGAATCCTAAACTCAAAATTCTAATCCCTAAGCCCTAAACCTTAAACCTTAAACCCCCAACCATATACCCTGAATCCGAAACCTCACATCCTAAACCCCAAACTCTAAACCCAAAACCTTAAACCTTTAATGTCGAATCCCAAATCCCAAACCAAGAACCCTAAAGCCTAAAGCCTTAATCCTAAACCTTGAACCCTAGATCCTTAATCCTAAACCTTGAATCTCAAACTTAAATCCTAAGCTATGAAACCTAAACTCTTAACCCTAAATCCTAATATTAAAACCACAAAATCCTAAATTCCAAAACACTCAAAACCTAAAACCATTTATCCTAAACCTTAAACCCAAAACACTCAACCTTGAATCTTAAATAATGAACCTTAAGCCTTGAACCCTAAATCCTGAATCCTCATTCCTAAACTTTGAATCATAATTCGTTAACCGTAAACCCTAAACACTGACTGCAGAATCCCAAACCCCAAATCCAAACCCTTAATCATGAACCTAGAACCATGAACCTTGAATCTTGATACCTAAGCCTTGAACCCTAAACATTGAACGTTGAATCCTAAACCTTAAATCCTAAACCCTAAAACTTAAACCTTAAACCTTAAACCTGGAACACTTAATCATAAATCCAACATTCTTAATCCTAAACTATAAAACCTAAAATACTAAAACCCTAAATCCTCAAACACTTAAACCCTCAATCATAAACCTAAATACTAAATCCTAACTCTTAAACCTTAAGCCTTAAATCATAAACCTTGAATCATAAACCCTAAACCTCAAACCCTATACTCTGAACCTAAAACCCTTAAGTTGAAATGCTAAACTCTTATTTGTAAACCTTAATCCCTAAACCCTAAAGCCTAAAACTTGAACACCATATCTTAAACTCCATATCCCAAACCTTGAATCCTAAACCCTAAACACTAAATTTTAAACCTTAAAATCCTAAACCTTGAACCCTAAATCCTAAACCATAAACCTTGAAATTGGAATTCCTATCCTTAAACCATAAACCTAAAACCATTAATACTTAATCCCATACCTTGAATTCTGAACCATGGACCCTAAACCACAAATCCCAAACCTTGAATCCCAAATCCTAAACTATGAACCCTAAACCTAAAACCCTAAAACATAAATCCTAAATCTAGATCCTTGAAACCTGAATCTTGAACCATGAATCCTAAAATCTAAACCTTGAATCTTGAATTCAAAACCCTAAATACTAAACCCCAAACCTTGAATGATGATCTTTGAACCACAAATCCTAACTCATGAACCTGGTACCTTGAAATTAGAAACCTAAACCTTGAATCTTAAACCTCAAAACCTAATCCCTAAACATCAAACTATGAACCCTGAAGCCCAAACCTTGAACCCTGAACTTGGAACCCTAAATCCTAAACCTTGAATCAAAAACCTAGAACCTTCAACCTTAAACCTTGAATTCCAAATCCTAAACCCTAAACCCAGAAACCTAAATCTTAAACTTTAAACACTTAACCCTAAATATTTTACACTAAATCCTAATCCCTAAACTATAGTGAACCTTGAAACCTAAACCAAAAACCTTCAACTCTAAATCCTAAAATTTAAAATATTAAAGCCCTAAAATCCTAAACACTCAAAATTTAAAACCAATAACCATAACCCCTAAAATCATAAACCCTAAACCTTAAATCCTAAAACCTAAAATGTTAATCCTTGATCTCGAATCCAAAACCTAGAACCTTGAAGTTTGAATTCAAAACCCTAAGTCTAAAACCCTAAACCCTGAACCATGAACATTGAACCTTACACCCTCAACCCCAAACCCTAAACATTGAACCCCAAATGTTTAAGCCCAAAGCCCAAAGATCAAATCTAGAACCTCAAACCCTAAATACCAAAAATTAAAACCTTAAACTCTAAACCTAACACCATACTCCCTCAATATGAAACCATGAACCCTGAACCCTAACCCTAAAATCTATATCCTAAATCTTGAACCCTAAACCCATAATCCCCTAAACCCTAAACTCTGAACCATGAATCCTGAATCCTAAAACGTAAATCCTAAGTCCTAAAATACTAAAACCCTAAACCCTAAACTCCAAACTTAGAACCCTAAACCTTGAAAGATGAACCCTAAGCCCTAAATGATAAACCCTAAACCCTAAATGTTGAACTTTGAACTATCAACCGTAAACCTCAAACCTTCAATCCTAAATAATGAACCCTAAATCTTTAACCCTAAACCTAGAACCCTGAACCTTGAACCCTAAACCCTAAAATTCTCAACCCTCAACCCTCTCATAGTCCTAAATTCTAAACCTTAAACACTAAATTCTTGAATCCTAGAATCCTAAACCATAAAACCTAGAATCCTAGTATCCAAAATCATAGACCCTAGACCAATACATCCTAAATCCTAGAGCCATAAATCCTAAAACCTTAACTCTAAATCCTAGAAGTGTAAACCGTAGAATCCAAAATAATAAACCTAGAACAGTAAACTCAAAATCCTAGAACCCAAAACCATAGAACCCTAAAAGCCTAAACCCTTGACTTTGAAAAGTTAATCCTAAATCCTAAAACTCTAAAACCTGAACCATGAATCATAAGCCATGAACACTAAATCATCAACCCTAGACCCTTATCACTAAACACTAAAACCCAATAATCTTAAACTTTAAACTATAAATCCTAAGCCCTAAATCGAAAATGCCAAAACCAAATCCTTAAACCCTAAACCTATAGCCGTCAAACCAAAATCCTAAATCTTAAAACCCAAACACCAAACCCCAAATCTTGAACCTTGAACCCTAAATCTTGAATCCCAAATCATGAATGCTAAAACCTTAACCCAAAACTCTAAATTATGAATTCTAAATCTTGATTCCCAAACCTTGAATTTTGATATTCAAATCCCAAATCCTAAACCATAAATCCTAAGTTCTAAACCCCAAACGATAATTCTTGAACCTTGAACACAAAGCCCTAAACCCTAAACTTGGAACCCTAAACCCAAAATCTTGAATCCTAAATCTTAAGAACCAATCCTTGAACCCTAAACCACAAACTTCAAATTATAAACCCTAAATCCTAAATCCTAAATGTTGATTTCCAAATATCAAATCTTGAACCCTAAACCCTGAACACTTATCCCTAAGCCCTAAATCCTAAACATTGAATCCTAAATCATGAAATTCCAACAATAAATCCTAAAGACTCAAACCATAAAACCAAAAATCCTAAACCCAAAACCTTAAAATCCTAAATCCTAAACCTTAAACCTAAAACCCTAATCCCTGAATTGGAATCCTAAATCCTAAACCCTAAAACCTAAACCATGAATCTTGAATTTTGAATTTTTAAACTTGAACCCTTAATCTCGAGTTCTGAACCTTGAACCTTGAGCCTTGAATCATAAATACTTTACTATCTAAACTCTTAACACTAAACCCTTGGCTAAAAAAATCCTAAACCCCGAATCCTAAAACCTAAACGCTATAACTCTAATAACCCTAAACTGTAAAGTGTAAATCCTAAACCCTAAATCATAGAATCATAGAATCCTAAAATCCTAAATCCTAAGCCCTTGAATGATAAAACCTAAATCTTAAATCCTAGAACCCTAAATCCTAAAACCATAGAACACTAAACACTAAACCCTAAATCCTAAACCCTAACTCTTTAACCTAGAATCCTAGAACCTAAAAACCAAAAACCCCATAATTATAAACCATGAACTCTAATCCCTAAATGATAAAATATTGATACCTAAAATCTTAAACCATGAACCTTAAACCCTAAACTTTAAGTCTTCAACCCTAAACCCTAAATCCTTAAACCCCTAATCCTAGAACCCTAGAACCTAGAAACCTAGAAACCCAGAATCCTAAAACCTAGAAATCTAAATCCTAAACCCTAAAACACTAAATCCTAAAACCTAAGCCATAAATCCTAGAACCCTAGAATCCTAAACCGTAAACTCTAAACTTTGAATCCTAAATCCTAAACCCTAAATCATAAAATCCCAAAACACTAAACCTTGGACCCTAAAATCATAACCCCTAAATACCAAATCCTAAAAGCATGAACCTTAAACCCTAAACCCTAAATCCTAAATCCTATAACATTAGATCCCTAAAATATAAAGTGTAATCCCTAAACCATAAATCGTAAACCCTAAATTCTAACTCTTAGAATCATAAAATCCTAAATCTTAAACAATTGAACCATAAACCCTAAAACCTAAGACCTAGAATCCTAAAACCCTAAACCTTAAATCATAAACCACAAAACCTAGAACAATAAAACACTAGAATCATGGAACACTAAACCCTAGAAGCTTAAACCCTAAACCCTAATTCCTAAACCTACAACCCTACAAGCTAGAATCCCATAACCCTAGAACGCTAAACCATAAACCATATATCCTAAAATCATGATCACTAAAATTGTAAACAATGAGCCCTAAAGCCTAAAGCCTAAACCCTGAATACTAATCCCCTAAATCTTAAACACCCTAAAACATTAAACTACAAAAATAATAAAACCATAAATCCTATAAACCTTAAAATCATAAAATACTAAACCATGATCACTAAACCCTGAACCCTAATCCTTACACCCTAAGCCCTAAATCCTATAACCTTAAATCCTCAAACCATAAAACCCCATACCCTAAATAATGAACCCTGAATTTTGAACCCTAAACCCTAAATCCTCATTCCTAAAATACTAAAACCCTAGAATGATAAACTGTAGAATCCTAAAACCCTAAACTTTATAATCCTAAATACTAGAATCTTAATACATAAAACCATTACCTTAGAAACTAGAATCCTAAAATCCTATAACCTAGAAATCTAAATACTAAATCCTAAAGTACTAAAACCCTAAACACTAAACCCTAAACCCTAAACCTAGAACCTAGAATCCTAAATCCTAAACCCTCAACACTAAACTCCAAACATTAAACCTTGAATTCCAAATGCAAAATCTCAAACTCAAAAAATTGAACCATCAACCTTGAACCACAAACCATAAACCGAAAGACATAAAATGTCAACGCTAAACCCTAAAACTGAGACCCTAAATCATGAACTCTAAACCTAGAACCATGAACCTTGAATCTTGAACCCTAAAGCCCAAATCCCACACTTGGAATCCTAAACCCTAAACCTAAAACCTAAACATTTAACCCTAAGCCCTGAGCCCTAAATCCTAAACCCTAAACCTTGAACCCTAAATCCTAAACCCTTAATAATAACCCCTAACATCTTAAAATTGTAAAACCTAAAAATCATAAACCCTTGAATCCTAAATCCATTAATTCGAAACACTAAACCATAAAACCATAAACCCCTAATACTAAATCCTTAATCATAAACCTTGAATCCTAAACCCTTAATCTTGATCCTTGAATTGTGAACCAAAAATCCTAAACCCTGAACCCATAATAATTATCCCCAAACCTTATACCATAAATCCTGAAAACCAAGCCCCAAACCTTCAATCTGTAACCTTGAACCCCAAACCATGAATCCTAAAGCATGAACCCTAAACCCTAAACCATTTAGTCTAAATCCCAAACCTTGATTCTAAAACCTAGAATGTTAAACCAAAAATCCTAAATCTTGAATGATGATCCCTTAACCATCAACACTGAATCTTGAACCTTGAACATAAAATCCCAAACCTTGAACTATGAACCCTAAACGTTGAATCTTAAACCCTAAACATTGAACCCTACATTGGAAATCCTAAAACGCTAAAACTTAAACACTAAACCACAAATCCCAAACCCCAAATGTAAAACTTGAAATCTTGAATCCTAAATCCTAAACCTTGAACCTAGAACCCTTAACAAGAAACCTAAACCTTGAATCCTAAACTTAGAACGTAGAACCTAAAATCCCAAACACTGAACCTCAAGCCTTGAACCCCAAATCCTAAACCTCAAGCCCCAAACCCTGAACCCTAAATCATGACCCTAAAACATTAAACCCTAAACCTTAAACCCAAAACCCGAAATCCTAGACCTTGAACCCCTAACCTTAAACCTTGAATCTTGTATCCCAAACCCTGAGCCCCAAAACATTAACTCTAAGCTATGAACTCATAACCATCAACCATGAACCTTGAACCCTAAATCTTGAGCCCCAAATCTCAAACCCTAAAATCCAAATTAGAAACCCTAAATTTTAAACCCTAGACCCTAAATCTTGAATTCTAAACCTTAAATTTTCAACCCATTACCCTAAACCCTAAACCATAAAACATAAAATCACAAAACCCTAATATCATATATTCTAAAATTCTAAAATACTCAACACTAAACCCTAAATCCTAAATCTTGAACCTTGAACCCTAAACCCTAACCCTTGAACTTAAACCTTGAACTATAAACTCTAAATTCTAAACCCCAAACCATGATCCTTGAACCATGAACTTTAAATCCTTAACCCTAAACCCCAAAACCCAAATCCTAAATATCTAACCCATAACTCCTAACCATAAATCTAAATTTGGAACACCAAACATAGAACTTTGAACTCTAAACCCTAATCCCTAATCCTTGAATCCTAAACACTAAACCTTAAACATAGAATTCCAAACCTAAAGCTTGGAAGCCCAAATCCCATTGAATCCTGAATCCTAAATCCTAAACCCTAAACTCTCAACTTAAAATCATAAATCCTAAGCTTAGAACCATAAAATTTAAACCTCAAACATTTAACCTTGAGCTTGGAATCCTAATCCTAGAAGCATGAACCCTGAACCCTGATTTCTTAACCTTTAATCCTTTACTATGAATCATGAAATTTGAACCCTAAACCCTAAACATGAATCCTCGAATCCTAAACCATGAATCCTAAAATTGGAATCCTAAATCCTATACCCTCAAATCCTAAAATCCTATATTCTAAATCCTAAACCCTAAGCCATGAATCATAAACTAGGAAACCTAAACGCCAAACACCAAACCTAGAACCCTAACTTGAAACCTTAAATCCTGAACCTAAAATCCTAAAACCTTATCCTAAATCCTAATCCCTTAGCCATGAACCCCAAAAATTGAACCCTAAATTCCAAACCCTAAATCATAAACCTAAAATAGAAAACCCCAAACCCTAAACCTAGAATCTTAAGCACTAGACCCTAAATCCTTAACCTTGAACTCCAAATCCTACATGATAAACACTAAATATTGAACCTAGATCCCTAAACCTTCAACTCTAAACCTCAAACCCTAAATCCCAAGTTCTAGACCTTGAACACAAAACCCTAAACATGTAACCCTAATCCTTGATCCTTGAACCCTAAATCCTAAACCTAGAATACTGATCCCTGACTACTAAACTTGGAACCTTGAATCATAAATCCTAAACCATGAACACTAAACCCTCAATAATAAACCTTGAACCCTAAACCTTAAACCATGAACATGGAACCCTAAACCTTGAATCTTGAACCATGAAACCTAAACCCTAATCACTAAATCCTAAATCATACACGTTGAACCCTAATCCTAAATGCTAAATCCTCAACCCTCAATCATAAAGCCTCAAACAATATAAATATTAGTCATAAAACTTAAAACCTAAATTCTAAAACTCTAAATCTTAAATTCTAAACTATAAATATTGAAACCTAAATCCTAATCCCTAATCCCTAAACCTTGGATCCTAAATCCTAGACCCTGAATACCAAACTCCAATTCACAAATCTAGAACCGCAAACATTAAATCTTGAATCTTGTACCTTGAACCATGAACCCTAAATCATCAATCCCAAACATAGAATCCCAATCCTCAATCCCTAAACCCTGAACATTGAATTCTAAAACATGAATCTTAAACCTAAGACCCTAAAACCTAAACCCTAATTTCTTAACCCTTAACCTTGAATACTAAGCCTTGACCACTAAACACCAAACCTTGAATCCAAAACCCTAAAATCCATAAACCCTAAAACCCTAAAATCCTAACTTCTAAATCCTAAATTGTTAATTCTTAATGCTAAACCTTGTTCCCTAAACCTTGAACCCTTAATCTTAAACACAAAATCCTTAACCTTGAACTAGGAATCCTAAACACTAAATCATGAACCCTAAAACCTTAATCTTAAATACCAAACTTCAAATCCTAAACCATAAATCCCAAATAATAAACCATAAACCTTAAATCCTGAACATAGAACGTCAAACATTGAACCCTAAAACTTGAACCTTAAAGCTCAAAACTTGAACCTTGAATCCTAAATAATGAATCTTGAACCCATAACTTGGAACCTTGAACCATGACTCTTGAATCATAAACACAATACTTTGAATACAAAACCCCAAACCCCGAATCCTAAATCCCTAATATTGAGTCCTCAACCTTTAACCCTAAACCTTGAACTCTAAAACCTTAATAATACATCATAAAATTTAAAATCCTAAAACCTCAAACCATAAAACCCATAATCATTGACCCTAAATCATAAAACCCCAAACCCTAAATTCTTAAACCTTAACCCCAAAACTCAAACCTAGAATCCTAAATCGTAAATTATCAACCATAAACACCAAACCACAAACTTTGAACCTTAAACCTAGAATTATAAATCCTAAACCTTGAACCTTGAACCTTGAACCCAGAACCTCAAACCATGAATTTTGAATCCTGAACCCTAAACCTTGATCCTTGAACCATAAATCCTAAACACTAAATCCTAAACCTTGAACTCCAAATCATAAACCCTGAATCCTAAATCTTAAGCCCTAAACCCCAAATCATAAACCTTAGATTCCATATCCCAAACATCAAACCTCAAAAAACTAGATCTGAAGTCCCAACCCAAAACACTGAACCCTAAATTCTAAACATTAGACCATGAACCATGAATCCTAAGCCTCGAACTGTAAACCCAAAATCCTAGAACCCATATCCTAAACTTCAAACCCTCAACCTTCAACCCTAAACACTAAACACTCAATCCTAAATGCTCAATCCCAGATTCTAAAATATTAAAATCCTAAACCTTGAATCATAAAACTAAAAGTTCATAAATCATAAACCCTAAATGCTAGAAACCTAGAATCATGAACTCTAAACCATGAACCACCGATATTGAATCCAAATCCTAAATCCAAAACCCTAAAATCCTAAAAACTCAAACCCTAAACCCTAAACTATAAATCCTAAAAAATGAACCCTAAATCCTAATGAAACACCACAAAAAATTTGGATCTAGCACTTTCAGACAAGAATCAAGCTAAGTCATGATGCTTCTCAGCATGACTGAAACTTGCGAACCTCAAAAATAGCATCAAACAGAGCATAATTGAACAAGAAATAGTTCTCCGAGACCCACAGGTGACTACATCAGCATCCAATATCAGGAATTTCAAGTTTTGGGTTCAAAATACTTGGTTTTGACCAAGTATACTCTGGGCACACCTTGGTGTACGCTGGCCAGCGTACAGCCTAGTGTACAGCAACTTTTGAGCCCCAAAAATTAGCGAAAACATGTCATAATTGAGACTTTTGACCCCCCAAGACCTTCCCCAAGGTTCCTAGCATCTCTTAAGCACTAGAAAATCAAATTTTGGGCTTCAAATGATGGGTTTTCATCCTCACACACCCAGCGTGTATGCCCAGCGTACAGTTGAGTGTGCAGCAACATTTGAGCCCCAAATATGAGCCAAAAAATGCCATAATTGAGCTTCTAGACCCCCTAGGACCTTCCCCAAGGTCCCTAATAGCTCTCAGGCACCTGAAAATCAAATTTTGGGCTCCAAATGATGGGTTTTCATCCTTGCACGCCCAGCGTGTATGCCCAACGTATAGCTCAGCGTGCAGCAATATTTGAGACTCAAAAATGAGCTGAAACATGCTAGAATTGAGCATCTAAACCCCCCAGGACCTTTTCCAAGGTCCCTAGTAGCTCTCAGGAACTTGAAAATCAAATTTTGGGCTCCAAAGAATGGGTTTTCATCCTCACACGCCCAACGTATAGCTTAGCCTGCAGCAACTTTTGAGCCTCAAAAATGAGCAAAAACATGCCATAAGTGAGTGTTTGGACCCCCAAGACCTTCACCAAGGTTTGAAGTAGCTATCAGGATCCTAAAAATAACGTTCTGGGCTCCAAATGATGGGTTTTCATGCCTGCACGTTGTCCTACACGCCCAGCGTGTACCATCATAGACAGATCAAAAAAGGCACTCAAAGCATGATTTTCATAGGAAATCAACTTCCAAATGTAGGGAAACCATTAGGAATCATTCAGGGCTCCCAAAAATCAAGTTTTAACCTTGAAAAGTGGCACTTTCATGCCTGTACGCTGGCCTGCATGCCTAGCGTGTACACCCAGCGTGCAACCGAGCATGCACCACTTTGAACAAAGTTGATTGGGCATTTTAGGAAATATTTTGACATGGAGTCAGACCTCAAGGCATGGACAATGAATCTAAAAGTCCTCAGGCTCCAAAAACATCAATTTTAGGCATCAGAAGGGTCATTTTTAGCCCTGCATGCCTAGAGTGCACGCCCGGCATGCAGCACAGTGTGCACACTAGAAACATGCCCAAAACCTAATCAAAATGAAGCCAAAATGAGCCCCCAGATGCCCTGGAGAACCACCAAAACTTAGGAAACAAGGATCCAACTCTAGTGTACAAGATTAGGCTCCAAAACTGTAGTTTTCATGCCCACACGTTGGCCTGCACGCCCAGCATGTACGCCCAGCATGTACACTTTTGGAGCCTCCTAAAACCCTATCAAATCAAGGTCAAATGAGCCCAAAATCAACAGGAGGAATCCTTAGGACATCATACATCTAGATCCATGCTCAAAACTAGCTTCATAGTTCATAATTTGGTCATAAATTCTTCATGCTTACTCACATGTTGTCCAACGTGTGGAGCGTATACGCCCAGCATGTACACGCTGGCATGCAACACGTTGTACAGTTGTAATGTTCTTCGCACTTGAGCAACGTAGCCACATGTCATCTGACCCAAAATTTTCTCACCCATGACCACTCATACCCTTCCAGATCTGAATCTAACACCCAGGGTCTCATGAAAACCCCAATTTTTCACTAGATGAGGGGCTGTAATTTTTTATGAACTGGGGGACACAAAGAAAATCTAGACACTAATCCTATATGCTGTACTTGAACCCTTCATGCTGAACATATAGCCTTTACGCTGTGCCTGTAGTCAAAACCAACATACCGCCATCCATCCACATCCATCGGGGCTATTTTTCCGCCTTGTGTCAGTCACACAACTACGTTCAGGCCAGTGCACTGTAATCCTCATTTTTGCAATAAAATTGCCTCATTTCTGATTAAAATTTTTTATAATCTGCATTTATTCTTACCTATCTCTCTGCTTACATTTCTGCATATTTATGTTCTGGTTTGTGCTCATTACATTGTTTACACATAACCCAGCGTGTTGCACATTGGCATACATTTGGGGAAATCCTCGTTTGATCCACGTGCGGACCACCCAAGGTACTCTACCTTCGTTAGATCCAGCTCTCCCTCAAGTGAAGGTAGGGTCTTCTATGCCTATCTGTAGATCTCTCAGTATCTATTTCATTCTAGCCATACACCGACAATTTCAGACAGTACAGAAAATGACGCTAGAAGGAGGGCCTCTCGTTGCTTAAATCTACTTTGCTCCACCGTAGATCTCTTCAGATCCGTTAGTTCATATCCTAGATCTACCCCTTGTGATCCCAAATCTACAGTCGATTTTCCCAAATCTGCACTCAGTTAGCGTAGATCTGACTTCAAATCTTTCAAATCTATGCCCTGTTTAGCCACATCTACTGCACACCCAGCGTGTATATGTTGGACGCCAAGCCTGCATGCTGAGATCTACACACTGATATCTACACGCTGAGGCCTGCACGCTGAGGCTTGCACACTAAGATCTGCATGTTGAAGCCTACACGCTGAGGCCTACACATTGAGATCTGCATGCTAAGGCCTGCACGCTGAGATCTGCATGTTGAAGCCTGCACGTTGATATCTACACGCTGAGACCTGCACGTTGAGGCCTGCACACTATTAGGCCATTCTGTACATTGTGACTCTTTGGTATACATTGCCAACACTTAAAACTTTCTTCATTCATTGTCCAACACTTAACCAAATTTTCACTTGTTTACGCTATCACATTCAAACATTTAAAAACATTTGAAAATGGACCTTGCCCAAGCAAGCATCACCATGGAATCATCCCAAAACTCCAGTGCACACACCTTCATAGTCCTCACACAAGAACAGTATAACTACATCTATGTGAAGATTCAGGCCAACCTTCCCATTGACCACATAGAACAAGAGGCAAAATAAAACTATGAGCGCATATACATGGGCAGTCATGAATTCATCCCCTCTGTATATGACATCATTCTCCTTTCTAAGCCTCAGCACCGACTCCTCTCCCAGCTCCTTCTTGCAAGGAGCCAAAACACACAGCAACCCACTAAGGAGCCCCAAAACAAACATGATGTAAATGACTTCAAGGCATGATCTGAAACTAAGGATTCATACCACACCCTTAGTCCTCATGCCCATGTTAACCCATCATTCCACTGACAAGTGGGACAGAAAATTCATCATCATGCATCAATGAGCACACAACCACTGGTATCCTGACATGGATTACCCACATCCACATCCACCCAGTACATACCACACGTGCAAACACATGGGGCCCATTTCATCACTTCATCTCCGCACATCCAGGGTGTCAATTCATAGTTTGTGGCTAGGCAAAGAACCATACCCCTTGTTCAACAACTCACTTCAACGTGCCACACCCTGCAACTACAACTTTGAATGTTGCTCCACATCAACAAATGACAACTCAACAATCTCTCCAATCAACTAATTTTCCTACCACTCAAGAGTGGGCAGAAGCAAAACAATGGATGTAAGCATTAGCTGAGAAGGTAAAGCACCTCACAACCGCCAATACTGAAGCAGTTAATGTACTGGACTTCTATCACAATGATCCAATTAATTCTTCAGTGCCACCATTAGCTTTACCCAAGGGAATCACACTGCCCCAGTTAACCAAGTACAATGGGAAGGGAGATCCGAATGCTCACTTAGTCATGCTTCGATCAGAAACTCTATTGCTTCAAGCTTGGCCCTACATAATCTTGCGCATGTTCGCTATGTCCTTAATGGGCGTAGTTGTAGACTGGTACCGAGCCCTGCCACGTAACTCCATATCCTCTCTTGAAGATCTGTTACACCAGTTCGTTACCAATTTTAAGTATAACCTGAAGCCTGAAGTAATACTAGACACTCTGATATAGGTGAAACAAGCACCACTTGATCCTGTGTAGAAGTTCATCCAACGATCGAGTGCAGCCCTTAATGAACTTCATGAGCCCATCCCTGAAAAATATTTACTTACAATTTTGAAGGGAGCCATGAATGACTTCGTTAAGTTAAAATTGTACTACCTAAGTGTTCAAACATTGAGCCAAGCTTTCACATAGATCAAGAACATTGAAAAATCTGCACAAACTAGCAATGATCTAGTCTATGTGGCTTACAAGAACCAACACGTTGCCAAATAAAAGACAACAACGGAAACTATGGCCGCAAGCACAAAAATAACAAACACCAATACCAACCCACCTGCAACAACAGGGCCAGCCCAAGGCCTAACTTTCAGCACAAGGATCACTCTAAGTACACGCTGCTACCCATGCAACCTTTTGAACTACTAGAGCAACTCCTTAAAATCGGGCAAATCCAATACAAACAAGTAGCGGAGATTGCTCGCCGTCGACACGACAAGTACTATGAGCTACTAAGGAATCCCAACTTAGTAGCATGAAACAAGCCCCCAGTTTCATGACATTTCAAGTTAGACCAATTCTATCATTCCACTAGATGTCCGATCACAATACCGACACCTGCTGTGTGTTAGAGGATGATCTACAAGCAATGATAGAACAGGGCCAACTGAACGTCAACACCCTGAATCAACCTAGCACAAATGATGTCTCCTATGTCATAAACTCCATTGGCATAGATAGTAAGCCTAAACCTATGCAGCAACCTTTTGTGATTCATGTGCCTCCCAGTAAGGCAACAATCCCCTCCACCTCCATGAGCAAGAGGCCTCCCATCCTCATCAAGGTGACACCTAGAGCACCAACGAAACCTTTCGTGGTGAAAGTACCACCACCTCACACATCCACTAAGATGCTAAATTGGCAAGATTCAACGTAATCCCAAGCATCGAAGGCACCCTTTGTGGTCAAAGTACCATCACAGTCGTCCGCTAAGACGTTAAACTAGCATGATGCACTAATGACAACAGCAAAGAAACCTTTCATTATCAAGGTGCCACAACAAGCTAGCCAAACACCAACAAATCCTCCCAAACTACCATTTGTCATAAAGGTGCCACCATGCAATGGCCCGTCACCTACCCAGAGCCCAACCATAGGCAATGTCTCAACCTCTTCTCCCTCAAAAGTCAACATTACCAACAACATGGGTAAGCCTACCAAATGGAAGCAGAAGAGGACAAACAAACAACGAACAACATCCATAGTTGAAACAAAGGCCACACCTAGTACACAACAACCGAATGCTAGGGGCCCTACCCCTAGTCACAAACAAACTAGGCCCAAGCCCTCGACCCATACAGAGGCAACCAACGCAACGACAAACAACATGGACTTTGTAGCTACACTGGCCTAGGTAAAACAAACGCTCAAACAAAAGAACACAACCCTGAGCTTGTACGACCTGGGCATGACATCACCAGCTCATCGTGAAGCCTTAGTGCAAACATTAGCATCCATTCCTATTATAGAGGACATCCCTACTAACATGGAATCCATCCATGCAACGATTTCATAACACACATCACAAGGATTGGGTTCAAACACCTTAGCCTTCTATGACGATGCAATTAAAGTCAACCTCGAACAAGGGGAGGTCACAATAGCTCCATTGTCGATTAGCATACGTGTTGGGAAATGTACCATTCATAGAGTACACGTTGATGATGGGGCAGTAACAAACGTAGTTCTATACTCCGTCATCGACAAACTAGACATGGCAGATGAGATTAATCCAACAGAAACCACGTGTCTAAAATCCTTCAACGGATCACGTGTCACAGTCAAGAGCAAGATTAACCTAGCCTTCGTGGTAGGTGAACAATTTCCCACCAGCGTGGAATTCACTATCATAGAAGAGATGCCAAGTGAAACACCATAGAATTTTGAGCTTAGTACTCTTCCAACAAGAAGCAGGTCCCTGGGTCTCACAGACGACCATGGCTATATCTGGTATCAAACATGGCAACTTTGGAGATCAGATGCTTAATTTTCATTAAGTATGCATTCTCAGCATATACGCCTAGCGTATACGCCCAAGTCTACATTCTCAGCGTATACGCTCAGCGTTCACATTCACAGCGTATACGCCCAGTGTATATGCTCAAGTTCACAGCATATACGCCCAGCGTATACGCCCAATGTTCACAACGTACACGACTAGCGTACACACCTTACAAGTATGTTTAGCTTGTACAACTGATGCATATGCTCGACATGCAATCCCCGAAGATGACATAGAAATAGCACCCCAGAACAAGACTGGGTACAAGGCAGCAACCATCAGCGTATACACCTTGGCATATACGCCAAGAAACCTTCATCGTAAACACTCCAGCGTATACGCTCATCATCCACAGCGTATATGCCCATGCACATCCATCGTATACGCTCAGCACATCCAGCGTATACGCCCAGCACATCCAACGTATACACCGAAAGTCTACGTCCACTTGATACAATGTATACGCTCAACATATACACTCAGCAAATGTAATATACTGTACACTTGTAAATTTCATTCATTTGCACCCGGTCAATGCCCCACGTGTCACCCAACACAAGTCTAACGTCAAAACCTGTATAAAAGCCCTAATTTTCCATGAGATAGAAGTCGGTTGGACAATTTTAGAGCAAAACTAGAGAGAAGAGATGCTGGGAACCAGAGCAGAGAACCTTATATGCTGGACAACCCTGTACGTTGAGCATACAGCCTCTACACTCTGCCTATAGTGTGAACCAGCCCACAATCATCCCTGCATCCACCGGGGCTTTCTATTTGCCTTATGTCAAAGCCACAAATGCGTTAGACTAGTGCATTGTAACTCTCATTTTGAAATGCCATTGTTACATTTTCTTCCTAAAATCTGTTAAAGTTTGCATTAATCGTTGCATGTATTCTGTTTACGCTCTTTTACGTTTATGCTCTGTTCGCATCAATTATGTTGTTTACGCTCTGTTTTACGCCTGTTATGCCGTTCACGTATAACCCAGCATATAGCACCTCGGTGTACGCTTGGGGAAATCCTTACTTGATCTGCGTGTGGACCATGTAAGGTACTCTACCTTCGTTCATTCTAGTTGGCCCTCAGGCGAAGGTAGGATCTTCTGTGCGTGTCCTGGGATCCCTCGGTTTCTATTTCCTTCCTGCTAGAGACCGATGATTTTGGATAGTATAGAAATTGGCGCTAGAAGGAGGGCCTCTGCCTTAAACTTGCTGTGCTTCAGAGCTCTCAGCGTTTACGCTATTGAGTACATGCCAACCCTTCCTGTAAACCTCCCAGCGTCTATGCTACTCTGTTAAAACTTACTGTCTACAAACCATCCAACGTCTACGCTGTTGAGCGTCTACATTGTCCGGTCTAAAGCTTACCATCTGCAAGTCTCCTAGCGTCTACGCCGTTGAACATACGCTATCTGCTATACGTTGTAGACCCTGTCTACACTATACACTGACCTTGCACATTTTACGTGGTAGACTTTGTCTACGCTGCACACATAACTCTGTTTATGCTGCTAACACACACGCTGCTCACTTTATGTTGTAAACTTTGTCTACGCTACATACAAGACCCTGTCTATGCCCTAAACTCGTTTACGCTGCCGTCCGTATACGCTACACTCTGTACGCTATAACCCTTTTTATGCTGTACACTGATGCTGTATACGCTGCTAGGCGTATACACTACACACTCTACGCCATAGATTCTCTACGCTGACACTATACGCTGCATACGTACACGCTGTCTATGCTGTCTATGCTGAAGCCTATACGCGGAGACCCAATGTATACGCTATACGCCACGAATGTAGGTTTACGCTGCACTAAGTACACTAATTCCATATCCCTTCACCGCTACATATTCTCAACTGCTCATCATGAACACTGCAAACACCACTGCTACAACCACCCAAGTCACCGACATCGTGGGCACCATGGCTGTCCAACAGCCTACAGTCCAACAACCCACGGCACAACCCACAATGGGGCCTCGCTGATCCCTTAGGTTGCAAGGGAGGAACCCATCATCTAACATCATAAGTCAAGATCAGTACAACTTCATATGCCTAAAAATACAAGCTGGCTTAGCTGTGGACCGAGCCAAAATAGAAGTTAAAAGGCAATACGAGATTTTCTATAGGGGAGGGCAAGAGTTCATTCCTTCCCCATACGATATCATCCCTGTTCCAGAGCCTTACTCTGAGCTCATCACACAACTCCTCCTGCAAAGGAGCCAGTCGCTAGATCAGCCTATAGTAAACCCTCAACCAGAAGAGTTCGCTGCCCAATCTGAACATGAAGACTCATACCACACCCTTAGCCCACAAACTTATATAAACCTATTGTTTCACCCATTCATGGGTGAAACTTCAACCCTCCAGCCACTGAACATCATGCAAGCACATGCGCCTCAATAAGACGTAGCCGCACTCATCCCCATTCCTCCACCAACCGACGTTCAAGTCAACACGCTTCCCCTCACAATTCCTCCTACAGCTACGACACCCCCATTCTTACAAATGCAACCCCCTCAAAATAATGTGGGGGCAACCTTCCCACCTCACATGATCGAGATGCCACATGTAATACCGGCATCTACATCTACCCATTATATCCCCCGGGTCCAAACTCACGGAGCCCCTTTTACTGACGTAACTCAACAAGTTCAGGGAATTCCTACACAAAACATGACTGGGTAATGGGCAACGATGGGTGCTCAACCACATCAACCCCTTCACTACAACATACCACCTCACACAATTCCACCAGTCAACATCCCCCAAACACAACCACAACAACAACAGCCCCTTGCTCACAATATGCCGCCCCTGATGCCATCTACTATAAACATTCCACAAGTACAACCGCCAACCACACAGCTTTCAGCCTTCCAACCTACTATTCGACAATCTAGTATGTACACTGCACAACATCCCCAAGCTTCCACCTCACCTAGTGCTCAAGACTAGGTAGATGCTAAAAAACTAATGCAGGAACTAACTAACGAGGTCAAACACCTCAAAACAGCTGTCGATGGATAGTTGAAAGTAGTAGACTTTTACCACGATGACCCCATCAGCTCTTCTGTTCCGCCCCTAACCTTACCTAAAGGTGTTTCATTACCTACACTAACTAAATATAATGGGGAGACGGACCCCAATGCTCACCTTATAACATTTAGACCAGAATGCGCATTACTCTAGGCATGGCCCCATGCCATTTTGCGAGTGTTCCCTATGTCCCTTGCAGGGAGTGCATTTGATTGGTATCGGGCCTTGTCAAGAAACTTGATATTTTCTTTAGAAGAGTTGTTACATCAATTCATTACCAGGTTCAAGTATAACTTGAAACCTGAGGTGACACTTGACAGCCTTATACAGGTCAAACAAGAGCCTTTAGAACCCGTACAAAAATTCATCCAGAGGTGGAGCACTGCTCTCAATGAGCTCCATGAGCCAATCCCACAAACATATCTGCTCACCATTCTAAAGGGGGCTGTTAACAAATTTTTCAAATCCAAGTTATATTACCTCAATGCACGTAACCTTAATCAAGCCTTTGTACATATTAAAAATATAGAGGAGGTGGCCCAAAATAGCCATGATCTTGCGTATTTAGCCTTCAAAAATCAACACAATAAGAAAGATATAGAAAAGGCTAAAACAACTATAGCGGCAATAGCAGAAATGCAACAAGCACATGTGGCACAACAAAACAAACCACCGGTGGCCTCTACTAATTATACTAAACCTAATCCCATGACTGCACCAAAATCTTCCTCATCGCAGAACCCAACAAAAAACCGTATGAGAAACTTTGAGAGGAAAGAACCCTCCCAATATATGTCATTGCATATGAAGCCATCCCAGCTATTCGATCAACTCCTGAGGGCTGGATTAATGAAACATAAACAGTTGTCCCCGGCAGTGATCTAAAGACATGACCGGTTCTGTCAACTGGTTCAGAACCCAAGCCTAGCAACGCTGCATGAACCCCCAGTACCCAAAGGTTTCAAGATGGACCGCTTCTGTGACTATCACCAACGTAATGGGCATGGCACGGATTACTGTTTCACCTTGAAACAAGACATACAACGAATGATCCATGGAGGCCAAATCACTTTTGACGAGGCCAGCCCAGTCCAACCGCAAAACCAGGCTATGGGTGTGTATAAAGATCCACTAAATACCAAAGAGGCACCGTACGTTATTAACACAATCTACCTAGACAATGAACATGAAACACCTAGCATTAACACCGTCTACTCTAACTATGAACAACAAACGTCCAACAAGCCATTTGTAGTACGTATTTCTCCCACTGCATCAACATCCATGCCTCAATCATCATACGCCCCGCAGCAGCCATATGTTGTCCGCCTACCCCCCGCCATAACGGCTTCTAACACCTCGACATGTGAAAAATCATACATGGTGTGTATACCTCCCGCCGTCACTACCTCAAACCTACCAACCCCACCTACTCGACCTGCCCCTTACATAGTCCGAGTGCCATCCACAGTGGCAACAGAGAAGGTCCAACCCCTACCCAAACCAACCCCATACGTCGTTAGGACACCTGAACATCCTAGTGATCCCCAATCCTCTAATCCCCAGATACAAATTAAACCAAGCCCCTATGTCATCAAGGTGCCTAGCCCATCTAGCACCCCATCGCAGGCGACTATCCAACCGCAACCCCATCCGACTCCATATGTAGTACGAATCCCAAGGTAACCTAAGGTTTCAAAACCAACCACGCCCCTGCGTCGCACACGAGAATGCTTAGCAGATAGGCTTACGTGCGAACATTTGAAAAAGGAGTGTCAATAGCTAGCCTTAGGACCTCCTAAACCCACTCCATTAAATGCGATACCCATGACACAACCTAACGATCAACCAAATACAGGTCACAAGGGGGAGTCATCCAAAAAACATGATATGCCCGAATCAACAATTCCAAGAACAAATGATAAACCAATGATGCACGAAATAAAACTTTTGGGCCCAATGGACCAAGTCATTGCCGATAAACACGTGCCCAACAGTAAATACCTAGCAACAGCCCTAACGTAGGTCACATAAGCACTCAAGCAAAAGAATACTTCACTGAGCTTATATGACCTAGTTTTAACATCCCAAACACATCGCGAAGCTTTAGTGCGCATGTTAACATCGATCCCATTAAGTGAGGAATTGCCCTGAAATGAACCTTTGATTCATGCAGTAATGTACTCGCCCCAAGGGTCAACTTCCAAACCGTTAAGTTTCCATAATGATAACATCAAGGTGGATAAGAAAATAGGGGAGATAACAATAGCCCCTATGTTTATAACAATAAGAGTAAACCAATTCCAAATACATAGGGTCCATGTAGATGATGGAGCTGCCACAAACGTAGTCCCATATCCCATCATCAAACAACTCGGGCTCACAGAGCAAATCAGACCAACTACTACCACATGCTTGAAATCATTTAGCGGGTCACGTGTGATAGTTAAAGGCATCGTGACCTTGGACTTTGTAGCAGGGGACCAATTCCCCACATCCGTCGAATTCATAGTAATCAATGAGATGCCAGGATTCAACCTAATATTAGGAAGGCCTTGGTTAGCCCAACTAAAAGTAGACTCATCCCCTATACACCAAGAGATTCACTTGCCTTATGAAGGTGGTGAAATCATCATATACAAGGAGGCTGCCACACCCATCATCTCATCATACATGGACATAGACCAAGGCTCATAGGTTAAGCTCGAAGAGCCTAGACAGCATGACATAAATGAACAACAACTGAAAAGCGATAATCCTTTAAACGCAAAAGAAGATCCACCCAAAACAGAAATACCTGGGCCAGACATTGTACATACACCTCCTCACTTAGAAATAACAACTAACATAGAACTCACACCAAATGTCGAAACACTTGAAAACACCAATGTGGGGACTATTCCATCAGACATCCCTTGGGCTGAATTACCATTCAACGTGATCAGTGAAGGAGATGCTGAATATAGAATCATACCCGCTAACTCTGCTCCCAACGTAAAAATGCGAAAAATCAAAAAATTACTAAACTAATGAATAATGAAAATCCCTGTCCGAAATGACGTTAAACTACCATGTCCGCAACGACATAAAACTAGCCACGATAAGAAATGGTCAGTCAACCGAGAAACCCACCCGTGTCATTCGAAACATTCCTTGCTTACGCTGGGGCCCGAAATGGCCTTAAACTAGTGCAAATCTAGCTTGAAATGGCCTTAAACTAGTGCCAATCTGGCCCGAAATGGCCTTAAACTAGAACATCCACTTATGCTTTCTAACTTATAATTACACTCGCACATTACACTTAAACCACAAAAACCAACCAAAACATTTTACATTGTCGTGTCGTGTTTGCAATTAAACTCAAAATCAACAAAATTTTTTATATATGAAATGATGTACAAGTACAAAGGTTAACTAGTTTCATTCATCTCAATTTACAATTCCTATATAAATTTGAGTCAAAAAATAAAACAAAAACAAAAACTAAACATCTGGGACGGAGGGTCGTCCCCTTTAGACCTGCTGGCATCATGGGCCCCCGCTTCACTGGGACCAGCTTCGTAGACATCGTCACTACCTTGATCCTGAAAATGCAAAAAGAGACAATCAATGTAAGAACAAGAGAAAGATAAAATTTCAAACAATGTGCAACACACGAAGATCATAATAACAAAATGCTTACCATAGGGGATCCCCCTAAGCCGAATTCCAGCCGGTGAAGGATTTCCTCTTCTGAGACACTGGTCCAGTCGGTCCCATCAAGGCCTAGGTCGACATCTGCCAAGGCCTTCCCCTTATCAACAGCTAACTAGGTAGGACACTTTAAAGGGAATTCACCCACAGATACCTCCCCAGAAGTAGTTGTAATCACCCTTGTAGGAGATTCCATCTCGATAGTTGTGTTTTGACCAAAAGTATCGAATGCAGAGCGTAGACCCAGACCGTCCACAAACATCTCAAGCTGACGCTTTTCAATAGATACCTCCTTCAACGATTTATTATAATGATGTTTGTGGTTCTTTTCATCCGGACCCCATTTGTGTACCTTGGAAGCGAAAGCTTTCCAATCTTGACAGTTGAGGTTCAGTAGGTCTATTTGGGCCTTACGCTCTGCTAGTCTCCGTGTCAGTGATGCATGACAATTGAGCAAATTCCAATACCTGGTATATGTGACCTCGGAGGTTCGCCAAGAGCGATCACCGCTTAGTTTAGTGGAGGCAAACTCATACCGAGCCTTTAGATCATCACGCTCAACTGACAACTTGGAAACTTCTTTCTGCTTTGTTTGAATCTACAACCACAACTGTTTGACGGAATACCTATAGGTCCACAACGATTTGGCGTTGTGAACGAGACCCTCCGCCACTTCCTCATAAACTGGCCTAAGCACCTACTTGACTCTAGGGATAATGTAGGTAAACTCTCTATGTTAATTGTCTCAGAAGGCTCCCACCTCAGTTTAGCACCTACGCACACAAAAAGAACAAACACTAAAACAACAAAAACAAGGTGTGAAACTCTAAAAGGTGTAAAAAACTCGAAATATATATACCTATTTTAGGGTGGACCTCCTGGATTCATTCAACAACTTCCTCAGTGATACCAGCCATAAAATCCATTTTACTCGGCATCTCTTTCCAAGTAAATGGCCCATGGGTGCGAGATGGACTAACCTCCGCAGTCCTTTTAGGGGGAACTGTCTTCATGGGTACATCCAGCTGCATCGTCCTAGTCTCGCTGCATTCATCTCGAAGAGATGAAAACACAAAAGTAAAATACCATGGAAATAACAGGTAACGAAGCAACATAAAACAAAATAAAAGAAAATATACCATGTTCCCTGTCCCCTTCTGGGTTTGGAGGATCGCCAAGGTTCAACTTTCCCTTGAGGAATCTACTGAACATTTCATCGACACCACTCTAGTCATCCACCGGCTCAGTCTCTGTGGTGTCTTCCCATAGCTCCTCTATTTTTTCCATCTAATCCTTGTCGGCCTCTTCCTCATCGGTCAATAACTCCGTTCTAGTTTCCTTCTCTTCAATGATCGTCTCTAATTCCTGCCTCCTCACTTCTCAAATCAAGTCTGAAGGCATCAGTAACATGTAAGTGGTCGAAGTAAAAATCATGAGTAAGACGAAAATGATAAAGCAATAAGAGTACTAAGTTTACTTACCTCGGGCAGGCATCTTGAATCGTATGCGCTTAACCCGTGGCTCGTCCACATTTGAGGCCTCCTTGGTTAAACGTTCACGTTCTGTCAGCTTCGACTTGGCCTTGCCAATGGTTTCTTTGATGACCCATTCTTCTCTCTTCGTAGTATAAGGCACATCTTCTGGCTCCAACCCCACACTATCACGTGTGTGGATTGAGGTACTAGATGATCCCCCTGTCGTGATAGAGACAGATTCATCAATTCCCTTGGGTGCATCCTGGGACTTCGCCGTTTCAAACAGGTGGTTGATCCATGGGCAGGATAATTGACCTCAATCTCGTAGAACATACTTGTTGTCCACACGAACCACCAGGAACTCAGCTAAGAGGCGAAGATAACTGGCAAAGAAGGCAAAAGTAAAGTGAGATTGTGCCTTGACATTCGAGCGCAATCGCACTATCTCTTTATGCAAGCCCGACAATAAAAATTGGGCCCAGTTATAACGCATGCCGGTTTCCAGGATGGTGCGCATAATACGTATAGCTTCAACCCCAAGACTTCGCACCTGGGAAAGGGATTTAGGAAATACATGTGCCCTAAATAGGGGATATAATTCATTCACCTCCTCAACCTTTGCCTTCCCCTGCATAGGGAATCCCTTGGCACCCTTGGCAACGCCCAACCAGTCCTCTAATTCACGAACCGTATGGAGCTCTTTATGAGCCTTGTCTAAAACTACATTTATGCTATCAGCCAATACACCAAACAAGTTCGAAAATAATTCAGGCAATAGATGGAAAACTATCTTGACACCCTTAATCTGGGTGTTGTAGTAAGAGATAGACTCATTGAAGGAATCTACGATCCCGATCATTTCTGCTATTGACACATCAGGGCTCGGGGTCGTAAAAAGCTCCATAAGGCCAGCATCATCTAAACAACGAATGATGGATGGCAGGGCATGAGTGTGCAACCACTTATGAGCCTTGCTGACCTCCCCGAACTTCATCGATAGGGTAGTCTCAGTTTGTCCGGTTGCAACAGGGTCTCCGCCAGGAGGAACATCAACTGTAGGTACAATTCGAAATCATCATATCAGTATAACCCCCGGCAATTGAACAAACACGTTAATACATCTAAAAAATATTGTCATTTACCTTTAGTTGTGGACATAGATGTGCTACCCAAGTTAGAGTCACGAGGAAAAATTGGTCCCTTAGGCGACCAATCTCCATGCAACCATCCACGAGCTACGCATTGAGAGAACGCTCTAAAGAATCTTTTGTGAAAATGTACAATATCACCCTTGGTTTGAGCTAATACAGCTCCACGAAGGGTGGGACTCGCCATAAAAGCCACTAGAGTAGTACGAGCTAGAGTAAGCCCATCATCCTCAATGCATGTTCCGTCTGGGTTAACTTTAGGCCTATAAACAAACAGATGTTAAAACAGAAGCAAATTCCAAATGATGGAAAGAAACAACAAGCTTAAACGATCCTACCTATCCACCCGGTACACAGTACTAGGAGGGTTCTGGAACAACATGTGCATGCGCACAGCTAAAAACAGAGTGTTGTTCAGATAATCGCATCCTCGCAGCAATTGGGCCCACACGCTCGTTAACGGGCAAGTGGATTTTGGCCCACCAGAGGGGCCACCCTCGATCACAAGCGACCCCTCATCAATGTCTTCCATGAAGACTACGACATCCTCCGTAGCTCCCGGCAACATTGCCTCAAGCATGCTCTGTGCCACCAGTTCACTTAGATGCGACCAGACCACCACTTTAAAACTATCCAGTATGAAGGCCAAGAATTCACACACACCTTCTCTGAACCAGACCCCATTGTTGTCAACAGTCAAGTCCGGGGTAGGTTCATCGGCCTCAATGGGGCCAAACCACGTGAATACCCCAACAAGCTCAACAACTAGGAGAAAAGGTTCAGTGTCCCTGCAAGCAACCAAAATGCCATGGTAAATCAGCCATACATGAATTATAGATGAAAAACAAAATTTTATAGTATAGGTTGACACTTAGAAAACTTACCAACTATTTATGCTCAGGGTATATGCTGGGTGTATACGCTGTCAAAACTATTTACGCTTGGTGTATACATTGGGCGTATACGCTGTAAAATAAGTTTACATCGAAAATAGTTCACACTATACACCATGAAAACAGGTCTACGTTGAACCCCACTTGAAAAAAATTTACTGCTAACGCTCAGTGTATACGCTATAGAAACCCTCAGCATATACGTCATAGAAACCCTTAGCGTACATGCCGTAAAAGCCCCCAGCGTATACGCTGCATAAACAATATACGTTGTGTAAATAGTCTACGCTGAGACACTATGTAAACAGTATACGCTAGACGCCGTAAGCAAACAGTCAGCGTATATGCTGATAAAATCGTCTACGCTTCATGCCAGAAATTTGTTTACGCTGTGCATTGATAAAACAGATTACACTACAAACAACTTAGGCTATGTATAATATACACTCAGTGTATAGAAACTATCTACGCTAACTATCTACGCCGGGCATATACGCCGAAACCCTCTACGTTGACTGTTTACGTTAAGAAACTAGTACAGATGAAAATAACTAACAAAGACAAGATCAGAGCCTACCTATGTGAAGATCCAGCCCATGATGGAACCCTTGGCCTAGGTAGACATTGCAGCATGGCCTCACTCTCCTCCGTGAAGGTTAGTTCAGGTCCCTTCCTCCCCTGGCCTTTCACTTCCTTGCCTTTGCCCATCTCGGCATCCTCTACGCTGTGATTAACAGGTTTACGCTGAGTGTTGAAGCTGTTTATGCCTACGCTGAGCCTCTACGCCGAGTTGGAGTCTACGCTGATGCTGAGTTGGGGCATCTACGCTGACACTTTCACCTCTACGCTCTGTGTTTAAGCTAGGGTTTGGGTGCTTACGCTTACAGTTCAGTCGCTTACACTTACGCCGGGTTGTCTATGCTTACGCTCAAGATTACGCTTACGCTAGAGATTACGCTGCAAATTCAATGTAGCAACAAATGATGCCCCCCCCCTTTATATAGTGCTCTGCCACTGCCGTCGCTGCTACCACTGCCGCCTTCCGGTTTGCCTCTTTTTGCATTTTTTTATTCATTTTAGTCAAAATTTGCTTAAAAAATGAAATATATATATATATTTAATACAAAACAAGTATCACTACATCTCGAGTCCCTTGTAAAACCAAACTTCACGTATTCGCACCAAACATTTCCGCGTAAACTCTCCCATGTACATTATGTGGCTCGGTATGGCCTTAAACTGCCATGTTGGCTCGGTAAGGCCTTAAACTGCCACATACAAATCCCCATGGCCCGGTAAGGCCTTAAACTGCCACCTGCAGCTTGGTAAGGCCTTAAACTGCCATGCATCCCAGCGTGACGATAAACCACCATTTTTCACGTGCACACAATTTAACTTGCCTGAGAACATGGAAAAATACTCATCACCTCATTTTGCTCTCTATTTATTGGTAGGAGCAAGCCCGATGGATTGTCAACATTTATCTGCACCATTAATCATCGATGGGCCGCACGGAAAAATCGTAAGGGACATTGACATAAATCTCATCGACTTAAATTTATCAACAGATGACATAGTCATAGCCTCAACACAACAAACGCTAGATAACTACCAAGGTATGACAAAGTCCCTTGACATAGAAGCTGAAAATATCTCTGAAGACCTATTGATCGAAACCCCCATCGTTATGTCTAACAGTGAGACTAAGATTTTAAAACTAAGTACATTAATACAACCTCAACTGGCCAAAGACCTAGAGAGTGTGCTTAGGGACAACATAAAGGCATTTGCTTGGTCATACATGGACATGCCTGGGTTGGATCCCCGAATCGTCCAGCACAACATCATCCTTGATCCAAAATTGAGACCCGTAAAACAAAAGGCACGAAAGGTTAAACCCGAGGTGGCATTGGCAGTTTGCAATGAGATCACCAAACTTTATCAGGCTGGTTTCATTCGAGCTGTTGATTATGCCGAATGGACATCCAACATGGTCATTGTCCCAAAGAAGAATGGAAGCATTCACTTATGCATTAACTTCCGGGATCTCAATGTCGCAACCATAAAAGATGATTTTCCCCTACCCATCATTGATCAACTTGTCGACTCGACTGCTAGGCATGCCCTATTATCTTTTATGGATGGCTTCCCGGAATACAACCAGATACGTATTAACCTAGAGCATCAGCTCCAGACTACCTTTATGATACCATGGGGAACCTTTTGTTATACAATGATGCCCTTCAGTCTCAAAAACGTTGGGGCCACGTATCAAAGTGCGATGACATTCATCTTTAGTGGTTACATGTTATACTCACTCAATGACTATGTGGATGACATTGTGGTTAAATCAAAGACCTCAGAACAACACGTACAAGACCTTGACTTGGTGTTAAAACATTTTTTAAAATATAAGTTGAGACTTAATCCAAAGAAATTTGTCTTTGGAGTCAAAACAGGCAAAATGCTTGGGTTCATAGCCTCAGAAGTAGGGATATGAGTAGACCTCGATAAGGTTAAGGCCATAACAAACCTAAAACCACCTGGCAACCTTACTGAACTTCAAGGTCTACAAGGTAGACTACAGTTCATCAAAAGGTTCATAGAAAAAATAACAAATAAATTAAAACCTATGAATCACTTATTGCGCAAGAATGTCCATTTTGAATGGACTCCACAGTGCCAGGAAGCGTTTGATAATATTAAAGTGGCACTGATCCAACTGCCCATGGTTTATCCACCTCAAAATGATAAACCATTTTACATCTACCTCGCAACTTTGGATTCATCAATCGCATCCATGCTTTGCCAGAAACAAGATAATGGAACCGAAGTCCCTGTCTACTACTTGAGCCATGAATTAGTAGGCCATGAGAAAAAATACAACGACGTAGAGAGGTCATGTTTAGCCTTAGTCTTTTCTCTAAAGAAATGATGACATTACCTCTTCCACAATCAAGTTAACATAATTTGCAAGCATAATGTGCTCAAAGCCATCACAGGAAACATTTACGAGACAAGTCGGATAGCACGTTGGAAAGCCATGATAGTTGAGTTTGACCTACATTACATAGCGCAATCATCAGTTAAGGATCAAGCCATAGCAAATCAAATGGCCATGTCACCAACACACGATCAAGCAACAATAGAGCCAGAATTCCCGGATGAGAATATAAGCATAATAGACATAGTGCCGGATGACTATGACGCCATTCTAAACTTTGATGAAGCATCCACCGCTCGAGGGGGAAGTGCTTCCGCTGTCATCACCTATCCCTCTGGGGAGATTAGACCCTTTGCTTATCGTTTCAACTTTCAGTATACCAACAATATAGCAGAGTACGAAGGTCTCCTTAGAGGTCTCGCGGCAGCACTGGCTTCAGACATCACATGACTTGTGGTTAGAGGAGACTCACAACTAGTCCTAAACCAAGTCACAAATATTTATACATGCAAAGCGCAACATTTACAACCATACTGTGACTTGGCAAAACACTTAATGAAGAGATTCGAAAACATTGATGTGCAACACATCTTTAGAAATGACAATACCATCAAAGACGCACTAGCCACATTAGCATTAAACATATCGCCTAACATGTTCCATACACTACCAAGCTCCATTACTAGTTGTACCAAACCAATAACTGATGCCCTTGATACGTTACCAATAGCGTCCGTTAGTACAACACACGCGATAGAATGGTATGCTGACATAAAAGAGTACCTTCTACGCGGTGAAACACCACAACATCTAACAAATGCACAAAAAGATGTAGTACAAAAACGTTCTAGGCAATACGCACTGGTAGGGGACACCTTGTGTCGCCGATCCTACGAAGGTATATTGCTAATATGCGTTAGTAGTACTGATGCCCAAATCATTGTTGAACAAGTACACAATGGACTATGCAGCGGACATATAGCACCAAAAGCAATGGCAACAAAGATTAGACATCTAGGCTATTATTGGCCACACATGAAGTATGATTGTCTCTCCAAAGCCAAAACATGTAGTACCTATCAAAGACACGGTAATCTAATCCATGTCCCACCAAATGAGTTACATACAGTGCAAATCACGTGGTCCTTTCAAAAATGGGGGTTGGACCTTATCAGACCAATAACACCCTCATCTTCTGCAGGACATAGTTTCATCATAACCGCAACAAAATACTTCACGAAGTGGGTAGGAGCTGTTCCCATTCAAAAAACCACATCTAAACACGTATGCAACTTCATTCTCAAAAATATTCTAACCCGTTTTGGTGTTCCTATGACAATCATCACTGACAACGGGCCACAATTTAGTAGTGCCAAAACCAAGACCTTCTGCGAAAGTCTGGGGATCAAAAACTCATTTTCATCCCCTTACTACCATTAGAGCAATGGGCAAGAAGAGGCAACAAACAAAATCATCATCACCATACTTTAAAAGATGCTTACCCAAAGCAAGAGAAGATGGCACGAATAGTTGGTTTACGCATTGTGGGCATATCGTACTACGCATTGAACTTCAACAGGTAAAACACCATATAGCCTTGTTTATGGTTCATAAGTTGTCTTACCTCTGGAATTGTAGGTACCATCTTTAAGGATCACACTTTCTGAACTCCTCAATGAAGAACAAAACAATGACTTGCGCGTCATTGACCTAGACTTGGTAGAGGAGGAACGCATACGTGCACTCGATCAGATTGAATGGTACCAAAAACAACAACAGTAGTGCCATCGGCACGACATTCATAAGCACCCCATCAAAGAAGGTGACCTTGTGCTTACGGTCATTTAGGAACACCCAGACAAATTCTCAGCCAACTGGGAAGGGCCCTACTTGGTCACCAAATCATACAACAATGGAGCATTCAAGTTAGCTGATATGGAAGGAAATGAGTTTGCAAATCCAACCAATCATTTGTTCCTGAAACCGTTCTATACTTGAATACAAGCTCAAGTACGTGTAAGTCCTGGGGTCACGACTATAAACTGATACCATAGCTCATCCTGAAATCATAACGGTAAACTGATACCATAGAACAGTCCTGGATTATGACTTAAAACTGATACCACAGCCTGTCCTGGCATCATGACGATAAACTAATACCACACAGTGTCCGCAATGATGATAAACTAGCACCCGTCCGGCACAACAGTAAACTACCACAGTCGCACTCATCAGAGTCCGCTAAGACTATAAACTGGTTTGCCTCTTCACGGTCTGCCAAGACTAGAAACTGGCAACGCACCATCCTCCACAATGCTAAACAGGAAATGTCCAATAGGTTATGACATAAAACTAACCCATAATAGCTAGCTAGGACTATAAACTAGCAAGTTTATTTTTGGTTCCTCAATCCACGGCCACATTCAAGCTTCATCAGAATCGCTGTACTGCTCGCCATCTGCCGATCTTACCAACATTGCCTGCATTCATATATAGTGCCTGAACTCTCATCCGATGCCATGTTTCGTCAATTGCTATTTAAGTCTGAGCTCGCTTGCTCACTGGTGGTTTTTTTATTTTCTTGGAGTTGTGTTTGCAGGATGAAACTCAGAGGTGTTCGTACAAGAATGCACTTCGTCATAAGCAGCAAGATGAGGCAATGTTCATAGCACACGTGGCAAGACTAAATCAAGCCATTCATTAGTACATCCCCATTTCCCGCTACATTTCCTACCTATTCATCAACATACTCTACTCAACCACATCTCTGATACACCCAGTACACTCAAAACTTTGAGCATACCATTGCGCACTGTAACACCTTTAAGAAGTTGCAACACACAACGTAGCACTTGAGCATGAGCACAAGATCAAAACAACAAAGCTTCTTCCTAACAAAAAAAAACTTCTCTTCCCACAAAAAAAACACAAGACGAGATGACAGTTGTCTTGAAAACAAATACACATGTCAAAAACAACCAAGCGACATCCCGTTGCATGGCTTTGGCTCTCCGCCAATAGGCTTCCCCCTAAAACAAGGGCCCTGTTTCTCCAAAGAATGTAACACATCATCACGTTGCTTTGGTCTGGCCAAAAAATCCTCTTGGACATTAACCAAGAGTCTTGTTCTGCCAAAGAATGCACATCTCATGTATTGATTCCAAGTCTGCCAAATAATGGCTATTGACAAGGATCAACATGGCACACACCAGAGCGTCCCCTTTACCAAGTGAAACACCGTGAAAATTACGGGTCGGCCTCAGGCAAAGGTTCGCAATTCAAGCAAGAGCGCATTCCACCTTCGTTCCAAGACAATTTTACGCTCTATTACGCACGGCAGCGTGATGCGTGTAATAAGCTCCAAAATGGTCAAAAGCAGAGTCTAAAGAAATAGTTTGACACTTTTCCTCCCGGTGCATGCGTAACTTGTTTTTACGCTCGACACGCAGCGGTGCGTATCATTGCGTATGTTATCATTCAAGTTGCTCATCGTTTTACGCTTCATACGCACAGTTGCGTAGTGAGCATAATTTACACATCGTTTTACGCTCTAACACGCGCAACTGCGTAGTGAGCGTAAAATTGTGCATTGCTTACGCTTCATTACGCGCAACTGCGTAGTGAGCGTAAAGCAACTCTGAGCTTGTTGTTTTTTTTACCAGATTACGCTCATATACGCAACGCAATGCGAATGAGTGTAATCCAGCCTGAAAACAATTAAAGCACGCTCAACACCTGCTTACTTCTCACACGCACAACACGCAAACAAGCGTGTTGTGCGTAGTCACATTCTGACTTAAAAGATCATACCAGCAGGGCCCGCAACATCCGGAGCCCACATCATCAAGGTTTCGCCTTCTCCGTGAAGTGTCGCGGCCTATAAATACCCCAATTGACAAAGATACAGGGGTCGGTTGGCAAAAATTCAGGTTAGCAAGAACTCAGAGAAGTAGAAAAGCATAATTCTGAGCACCAGAGCACTTAGCACTTTGGAGCAGAAATACAAAGAACAACGCTTTGGTAATCAGGGACATCATCACCTTACAGCCGAAGCAGAATACAGATTTGAGCATCGGTGACAGGAGCAATCTTTCTGCTGAAGAGACTTTATCGATCAGACACAGTTGATCGGTAGACGTCGAAGCTTGGCCTGCCTTGCATCTCAGCTTAGCCCACGAGGTAGATCGAACTTCTATTCAGACCATTTTGCTTGTTGTTTTGTGCTTGTTTCACATCCTGTAATCAGGGATTCCCCAGTGTAATTTCTCACACGAAATATACATTTGTAAGTCAAAGCGCAGATCTTGAAGCTACCTGTTTCTCTTTTGCCAGCCTCCTCTCATCGTGTTTAGCATTATCGCCGTCGCGATCCAATCACATCGCTTTCCCCCTTGCCTTACGGTCCCTCGAATCAAATCACTCTCTTTTACGCACTTTGCATTATTTTACTGACCCGTAAGTCCCTGTCTGATCGACAAGACCGTTCAGGGCGTCGCGGATTCGTTTTTCCAGCATAGCCCTCGCGTGGATCCGTGGCTAAAACTGTGTACGCCGGAATATCGGTCGGTATTTCCAGCTGCCGACATTTTCTATCGTTACAGTTTTCTAGCGCTAGAAGGAGGGCCTTCAGGCTCCGATTCGAATATTTCGGGTAACCCTATTAGAGATCCATACCCTAAACCATAGACGTAATACCTCTAGGAAAGTCTACGGTTAATCGTGTGGTATAGATCGGTCGCAAGGACGATTTCTTTGAAATCCTATAGGGTAGAAAGCCTTTGTACGTCTGTTGCCAGTCATTCTCTTTTAGATCCGATTATCAGTCACTCTCGATTTCATTGATCAATGGACTCTTTTTACTCAAACACAACCGCCATGGTTTCCCTCGATCTGGGTGTCGCGCCTGTGAATCCTACGGTGGTCACAGGACCAGCCCCTGGTGCAACGGGACCTCACGGACCATTGCGCCGATCATTGAGGCTTCAGGGGAAAGAGCCTATCTTTTCGGCCATAACCCCTGAAGAATACAATTTTATATGCGTTAAGATCCATGCGAGGCTGGCTCTAAGCCGAGCCGAGCGGGAGGCAAAGCGAAACTTTGAAGCGCTCCATCGGGGGGGTCATGATTTTAAGCCAACCGCCTATGACATAATCCCCTTGACCGAGCACCAACATGAAATTATGGCACAGTTGGTCATGGCCAGGGGCCAGACTTCACAACCTGTGGCGGAGCCCCAGCGGGAGGAAGAGGCAGAGGACGAATTCGCGGCCATGTCGGAACATTCGTTCCATACTCTGCCGCTCCACATGCAAGAAGATCCACTGTTCCCTTTTGACGGAGAGGCAGCCTCTCTTAACCCAGCTGCGACCGTGCAGACGCACATCCCTGTTTTTCCGCTTGCCAATGCGCAGCCGTCTGGTTTACAAATGCAATTACCGCACCATAACGCGGAGGTGGGTCCGTCGCAGCAGGTGCTTAGTATTCCGGCGGTGATCCCGGCGACCACCGCCTCTCATTTCATCCCTCAGGCACAGTCTCACACTATACCAACAACTCGCTCAGCGCAAAATTTTCTGCCCCCGTAGACTCAGCCATATACTGTAACCGTACCACAGCAAAACTTTGTTCAATACCCTGCAACAAGTCAGTGGACCAACCCTGCTGCACAACAACACTCATCTGCGGTGTATGGTGCACAGCCTTCGGTTACACCTGCGGCACAATTTTTGCAGGTGTTTCCTCGATATACATACCATTATTCGACACCGCAGGCAGGGGTTAATCCCTCGTCTCAGGCCAGTGGATGGTGGTCTTCGCAGGCCCCCCAGCTTGCAGGGATCCCTGCCCAACTAGTGGTTAACCAGCCACCTCCTGCATTCCAGTTTCCTGGGGCTGCCCACCCAGTCCAACCTCCTATGCCTGCTGCACAGACACCTTCCTCACCAGGTCTAGATCAAGCGTTCCAGCTTATCCAGACACTTACTGAGGAGGTGCGACGCCTCAAGACCGCTGGGTCTGATACCATTCAGATCATGGATTTCTATCAGGATGATCCGATCAATCCAGCGGTCCCCATGCTGTCGTTGCCTCCAGGGATGTCCCTCCCACATTTTACCAAGTATAATGGGGAGGGGGATCCCAATACCCATCTGGCTACCTTTAGATCCAAATCTTTTTTGTTACAACAGTGNGTTGGAATGCTACCTTGAATGAGATCCGTGATCCGATTGCGGACTCCCACCTGCTGGCTATATTCAAGGGAGCAGTCAACGACTTTATTAAGTCGAAGCTGTATTACCTTTCCCCTGGTGACTTATGCCAGGCCTTTGCACAGGTCCGGAGCATCCAAGATGCTGCGGAGGCCAGTAAAGACCCGGCGTATGCTGCCTACAAAAACACGCATAACAAAGCCAAGGACAAAGGCAAGGCAGCAACAACCACTGTAGCTGCGCTAACGGAGAATGCAAAAAACAAGAACAAGAAGGCGCCAACAACAACACTCCCGGAGACTACGGATAGCGCCGGCACCAGCCAGGCCACAGCTACCCCTGAACAAGCCCCCCAGCCAAAGCCGAATTTTGAGCGTAAAGATCGTTCCAAATACGCGGCTTTACCCGTGAAACATTCTGAACTGCTAAAACAACTGTTAGCGGCAGGACACATTCAACCTAAGAAGGTGTCCGAGGAGGCCCTGAAGCATCACAGGCGTCACTGTGAATTACTGAAGGACCCCTCCTTAGCTCTGCCTAACGAGCAGGTAGTTCTGAGATCTTTCAGGCTGGACCGTTTCTGTGACTACCACCAGATGTGTGGTCACGACACAGACTACTGCTGGGCATTGAAGGACGATATTCAACGCATGATCGACGAAGGTCATCTCAAACTAGACAACAGTAACCCTACGCGTCCAGAAAACCAAACATTACATGTATACAAGGATCCCTTAAACACAAGCTACGATCCTTATACCATCACTGTGGTAAGTACGGACAGTGAGCGTAAAGGACCACCGAAACAACCTTTTGTTTTGCGTGTGCCCGCCAGCTCACAAAGGGGGCCAACTACTTCTTCAGCAGCAGGTGGGGTCTCACGGCTGCCGTTCATCATACGGGCGCCTTCCGAGGTACGGCCTTAGTCACATGCTACTACCCAAGCCACGGCTTTGGCTGCGCCCACCCCGAGAGCACCCTTCATCATTAGGGCGCCAAAACCACAGGCTGCTCCTCTCACGCAGGGGCAGACCTCCAGCCAGCACTATCAGTCATCGTCTCCTCGGCGTAAGGAGGAGAGCATGACAGTTAACGCAGCAAAAGAAAACTCTATGCTTGGCTTCCCTAAGCCTAGGCCCCTGGCCTCTGTACCTATGTCTATGCCTCAAAAACAGGCCAAGGGTGCAGAAACGCAGCCACCTTCTCTCGTCAAAAAAAAAACAATCCTCCCACTGACACCGCTCCACCTCGAGAGATCCATCTCTTAGGTCGGATGGAGGAGGACAAGGGAGGTAAACCACCCTGCCGAGAGAAGGACCTCCTCAATGCGTTCACGCAGGTTAAACAAGCCCTCAAGCAGAAGAACACAACGCTGAGCTTGTACGACCTCTTGATGACTTCTCAAGAACACCGCGAGGCTATGGTACACATGTTGACATCCATATCAGTGGATGCCAGCTTGCCGGCGGAAGAGGAAGCGATACACGCTATCATGTTTCCTCCTGAAGCTGAAACACCTAATCCTGCCTCGTTGACCTTTCTGGATGAGTCTGTTAAAGATGATTCGGAGAAAGGTCAAGTAACGACTGAGCCCATGTTCATCACTATTCGGGTCGGCCAGTACCGGATCCGGAGGGTGCACGTGGATGATGGTGCAGCTGCTAACGTCGTTCCCTATTCCATCGTGGATAGGCTGGGTTTGGTCGACCAGATCACTCCCACGACGACAGCCTGCGTAAAATCATTCAATGGAGCACGGGTTCAAGTCAAGGGGACGGTGCGTATTGAGTTTGTGGCAGGGAATCAATTCCCAACGGAAGCCACATTCTTAGTCGTTGAGGAAATGCCCGGCTTCAACCTAATCTTAGGGAGGTCGTGGTTAGCCCAGCTGAGAGCGGTCTCGTCACCGATCCATCAGGAGATACACCTGCCCTACGCCGGAGGGGAGGTTGTCATACGCGGCGACGAGGTCACCCCCAGGACCGTTAACAATATCGAAGAAGAACGAGGTTCGGAGATCGAAACGGCTGACGATCAGTCCCATCTCCAAGCCCCTGAACAAGACAACAACAAAGACAACGGAGACAATGGTCTCACCTGGGCCGACCTGCCATTTCCGGATGACAGCGTAGAGGAGTCAAACCCCAAACCTCCTCACCCTTACGCAGCGCTCAACGTGAAGGCCATTAAGAAACAATTGCGTATCGACGGCTGAACAATGGTCTTCTGCATACAACACTATTCACGTGTAAGTTAGCATACTCCCCGGTCTGCTGCTTCTTTGTTTGTTTCAATATACTTTTACGCTACGTCTGTTTTTTGTTTATTACGCTTGGCGTTTTCTTGCGTGTTTTATCTGCGTTTACGCTTGTTATTTTCTTGCGTGTTAGCTATGCTCATTCCTTTACGCATTTATCCCGGATTACATTTACGCAAGTTATCGTTTACGCTCTTGGCCCGCAACGGCCTTAAACTATTTAACTCTTACGCTCTTGGCCCGCAACGGCCTTAAACTATTTAACTTTTATGCTCTTGGCCCGTAATGGCCTTAAACTCAGACCTTATAAACAAAAAAAAATGATAAGCACTTAACATTCAATCAAGTTTTATAACCTTTGCAAGTCATTTGAGACATGATATTACACCAACATTAACAAAATTAGGCATTTCCCCTGCTGCCACTGTCACCAGTGTCCTTCAACTCTGGATCCAGTCCTAAAAGGTCGTCCTCTAGTGGGCCATCGTTTCTGGGAATTACCCCTTCATGAAAGATTGCCCCCTCACGAGGCTCTCGTTCTGGCATTGGCTCCACTAGAGGACGCCCTTCATCACTTCGTTCCACTTTCGCTTCCACTGTTTCCACTTCCGCTGGCGTACTTTCTCTACCTCCTTCCGGTATCTAGGCTAGAGAACATAAAAAAAATTAGAATAAACAATGCTAGTCAGGAAATTTGCCGACTAAGTCATGAGTAAACTTACTCGCGAAGGCCCCGCTTCCACATCAAAGGGAAGTTTGTCCAAGCCGGCCCACAGACGCTGCATGATTTCGTCCTCTGTTAGGTCTTGCCACACATCCCCGCCCGAAGCTGTCCCAGCTTTCACCTTCCCTTTCTCCACGCTACTCCAAGAGGGAGGATCGGGGTAGAAAGTAGGGATTGAAGCTTGATTCCCAGGGAAGACCATCGCTCTCTCTAGAGACGCAGTTACGATCACCTATTCCTCAAACTTCTTAAAAGCTTCGGACGCTCCGATAATGTCCACAAAGACCTCCAAGGATCGAGCTTTAACAGCGGAATCGCGGTAGTGTTTTCTGTAGGCGGCGATTTCCCTTTTGTACACGTGCTTGTGGTCCTTCTCTTTCTGTCCCCATTCCTGCACGCCTGCGCAGTAGTCCCTCCAGTCTTGACTTTTCTGAGCAAGGAGCTCTATTTGCATCCTTTGCTCTACTAACATTCGACTGGTCTGCACGTTATTGTTAATCGCTGTCCAATAGCGAGAGTGATCAATAACAGCAGTACGCCAGTCATCGTCCCCTGTCACTCGAGCCTGTAGGAACTCATACCGCGCCCTCAGGTCCTCGACTTCCTTAGTCAAGGACTCAACCCTCTCTTCTGACCGCTGCAACTTCTTCCATAGGTTTTCATTCACGTCTCTGCTTTCCCATGCAGAGCGTGTCGAGCGTAACGCACATTTACGCAGTTCTTCATAAATGTGGCGTGGCACGATTGCTCCATCAGGTGGGGGCTCCGCTGTGCCCAGATCAATGGGCTCCGCAGGATCCCATCGGAGGTAAGTTCTTGACAGAAAACAAGCATCAAAGACAGATGACATGTTATCGCGAAGACATTACGTAGTCACTTCGATTAACTTACCAGCGCCAGGTTCAATGCGTTCCAGACGCGCGATCATGTCGCTAACAACGCCTTCCATGAAGGCAAACTTATCGGGGAAGTTTCTCCACGTTTCGTTAACAGCAGCAGACGCTGAGGCTTCTCCTTCTCCTACAGCATAAATCAGGTTAGACGTTACCCTTATTAAAAAATTCTTTCGCATACGCTAACACGCTCATTACCTCTTCCGGTGACAGTGGCGACCTCGTCGACATCCTCTGTATGTCTCTCTCTTTCATGCATAGGAGTCTGCGCGTCACTGGTTCCAGTCACGGGGGCCTCCTTAGGTGCCCCGGTAGGTACGCGGCTCCCGCTAGCGGCTGGGGCCGCCTCACGCCCTAGAGCCTGCACACGACACGTATTAACAGTTGAGGCCTCTTCTTCCAAAATTGAGGCCCCCTCCCCACAGCTTAGTACCATTGCCCCTGTCTCAGGGGTCAATCGACCTATCGTATTTGCTGCTTACATTCCCATGCGTTAGAACATAATTCCAGCTGATCTAAACGAAATATTGCGTATACAGACTAGTTACACTTACCAGGCAGAGGCTTAGTCCGCTGCACCGTGAGCTCAACAGTGTGGCCTGCCTTGCCTCCAGGGGCCTCAGCCAGACGGAGCCTCTTCCATCGAGCTGCAGGCTCCACGATTTCCTCCGCCAAGCGCTTCCCCCGCGAGGCATCGCCGGTATAGGTAGGCATTATCCCACCAACACTGTCAAGACCTCGCACTCGGGGTGCCGTCATGCCTTTAGTTGTCACTGACATCGACTCTCCGATCCCTTCTGGCGGATCCTGCCCACGGGTAGTGCTACGGATATGGGCGATCCAAGGTTTGGACAGTTGGTCTCGGTCTTGCTGTACCCAGATCCCATTCCTTCGAATGACCAGATACTCGGCAAACCGCCAAAGGACGGCTATGAAAAAGGCATGGTGCACGTTAAAGCGGGACTCAAGCTTCTCGCGAAGCTTGACCATTTTGTTACGCAACCCCTTGGCAAGATGGCTCCCCCAATCAAAACGGGCTCCCTCCTCTAAAACCTCTCGCATAATACGCGTCTGTTCTACTGAGAAGAACCTCGCCTGCGAGAGTGTTTTGGGGAAGGTCCGGGCCCAAAAAAGGGGATAAAGGGTCTTGGCGGTCTTCAACTGGAATTCCTCACAAGGAAATCCCTTGGTCCCCTTAGGGATTCTTGCCCACTCCTGCAGAAGCTCCTCCACTCTGACGCCCCTCGTGGTCTTCACTTTTACGGGAAGGCCGCTGGAAGCGACGCCAAACAGGTCCGAAAAGAGCTGAGCGTTGATATCAAAGTTTACATGCACATTACGCACATGCGTGCTGAAACGATCCACCTTCGCATTAAAGGAGTTGACCAGGCCTATCATCTCGCTAGCAGGGACATCAGGGGTTGCAGCCAAGAATAGGTGCATTAGCCCTGCGGCCTGGATCTTGGTAACCACTACAACTGGGGCCGCCGAGTGGCCGAGCCAACGCTGTGCCTCTTTGATGTCCCCGTAACAAAAGAGGACATCCCTCGCCTCGCGGCCGGAAATCGTAAGGGTGATCTCCCGGGATTCCCTGACTGCAAGTAAAACATGCAAGTCGAAACGCAAGACAAAACAGAAGCATTATCGCAGTGTTCATTCGCAGTGTTCATAACTCACAACTACGCATAACATTAAAATACGCGGCAGCCTCACAGGGGCCAAACGGCAACAGGAATTGTGGGAGTTCCCTCTCCACGTCTTCGATGCTGAGGGGCGAATCCAGGGTCCAGTCCTCGTGCAGCCACCCGAGTCCCTGGCAATTCTTGAAAGACTGCTCATAACGGGTGTGATACTCACGTATCTTGTGGCCGATTTGCCCGATGACACCGGCACGCACGTTGTTAGTCGCGGTAAACGCCTTTATTGCCGTTTCGGCCCAGGGCAGCGTATCACCGTCACCGATTAGCTTGTTGTCGCGTATGAAAAACCTGTACCATACAGCGTAAGCTTAATCTACGCTCTACATTTAGACTTCTCTTGCAACAAAAATAGACATTGTAACATAATAAAAGACAATACAGCTAGCTAGAACTGCTTACCCGCCTGCGTAGTACACCGTGCCTTGAGGGTTCTGGAAATACATTGACACATGGCGAGCCACGAACAATGTGTTGTATGCATGATAACAGTTGAAACGGGCCATATTCCAGATCCAGTGTAAGCTCCTTAAACCCTGGGAGCTAAGCACCTGGTCTTCGGGATAGCCTGTCTCGATGGCCCCATCCGTCAGGTAATCCAGAACCCCCTGTGAAGACCCTGGCAACAGGTGCTCCAAAATGGCACCAACAACATCTCCGGCCACATCGGACCAAATAATGATGCTGAAATTACGTAGAAAAAACTGCAGGAATTCCAGCGCCTCTTTTCGGAACCAAATGGCCTTCCCCTGCACTCTGGTGTGAGGGGGAGGAACATTTGGGATGATAGGGTTCACCCAGCATAAAACCCCAACGATATCCAGCACGATCAGGACGGGCTTCAGCGCGATGTTGTCGGTAAAAACTAAGACTCATTAACACCTACATCTACATTTGCACAACTAAAACAGAATTCGTAAAACGCAACCATGCAGAAAATTGCCAAAACCCTTGCAACAACGCAAGGTTTGTCCCTGACAACGGCAACGAACGCAACCTCACCAAAACCCTCGCATTAACCCGAGGTCCGTAATTTCGACATCCACATTCACGCAAAAGACATTCAAAAGCAAAAAAAAAGAAATAGACATATAGAACAAGCGTAAGCATAGGGAGAATGACCTACCGGTTAAGAGGCGTCGGGTCGCAAACATCGATCAGCGCCTGCGAGACGCGGTTCAAACTTGCCTGCACTTCGTCAATCTTAGCCAGTTTTGCATTCTTCTTCTTCGCCTTTGGTGCCATCGCGATAGTTATAGAACTTCTTCACAGCTTACTTGCAAATCCTCGCAAGGTTCCACGCCCTAGCTCTCTGCTCTTCTTCTTCTCTGCTTTTCTTCTTTTCTGCCCTCCCTTCTTTCTGCTCTTCCTTGCAAAATTCAAGTTCACAATTGCCAACAACCGCTTCTTATCGACAAAACACTTACTTATACGCGAGGATCGCCAACTTGATATCAGATTTAAGCGAAACTTTCCTGAAACGGAATCTGAAAATTTGGTATTAATGCGGCCACTATCGCACGCTCCACTGTCCGAAATGATGTTAAACTACCACATCTTATCGCCTCGTAATCAGGTTACATTGATTAGAAGCTTTGTCTATGTTTTTCAAAATTCAGTTAGCCTTCCACGTTTGGCAACATCCCGTCACTTGTCTCCTAACCATTTACGCACTTGCCGGTTTTGCAGGACAGACAGAGGATGAACGCCACAATTTCAACACCTTTAACTTTGACAGGCCCATACGGGCACTTAATTAGACAATTTGACTCTACGCTAGTAGACATTAACCCACCTTTAGCAGGCGTAACCATAGCTACATCGGAGGCGTCCCCAGACTGGCCAGAACAGTCCACGCGCACGCTAGACCTGGAAGTTGGGGACATAACCGAAGACCCCCTTTGTGAGGTCCCTATAGTTACGCACAGGGGTGAGACCAAAACACTCAAGGTCAGTTCTTTGCTAGACGATAAAATGCACAACGCAATAAAACAGGTCCTACAAGACAACATCACTGTCTTTGCATGGTCATATGAGGATATGCCTGGGTTAGATCCTAGATTAATCCAGCATAACATTATCCTCGACCCATAGATCAAAGCGGTTAGACAAAAGGCACGCAAAATTAAACTAGAGATTGAGCTAGCAGTGCATGATGAAATCACCAAACTCTATCAGGCCGGTTTCATCCGCGCAGTCGATTATTCGGACTGGGTATCTAACATCGTGGTCATGCCGAAGAAGACCGGGAGTATACGCATATGCATAGACTTCCGGGACTTGAACAAGGCCACAATCAAAGATAACTTTCCATTGCCGAGTATCGATCAGCTAGTGGATACAACAGCTGGGCATGCGCTTCTGTCCTTCATGGATGGCTTTTCAGGCTATAACCAGATTCGTATAAACCCAGAACATCAACTGACCACAACGTTTATGACACCCTGGGGGACATTTTGCTATACCATGATACCTTTTGGTCTAAAAAACGCAAGAGCGACATATCAACGTGCCATGACATACATCTTTAGTGATTACCTCCTAGGAAGGCTGAATGATTATGTAGACGACATAGCTGTGAAGTCTTTGAAGTTAGACGATCATTCAGAGGACCTAGAGTTAGTCCTTAAAATATGCTCCACACATGAGCTCTGGCTTAACCCAAAGAAGTGCGTGTTCGGAGTCAAAACCGGGCACATGCTGGGGTTTGTGGTATCGGAAACTGGCATACGAGTTGACCCTGATAAGGTCAAAGCCATTGTCGAGTTAAGACCTCCCACAGACCTCAAGCAATTACGCGGGTTACAGGGACGCTTACAGTTTATACACAGATTCATTTCGAGGTTAACCGACAAATTACATCCATGCAACATTTGCTGAAAAAGGGGGTTAATTTTGAATGGACTGACGATTGCCAGCGTGCGTTTGACAGCCTAAAACAGGAACTGCAACATCTACCGATGGTTTTCCCGCCACAAAGGGACTCGCCTTTTTTCATTTACCTCGCCACTTCGGACGTAGCAATAGCAGCGTTGCTTTGTCAAAAGAGGGATGATGGGTCAGAAATGCTCATCTACTACCTGAGTCACGCTCTATG
>MNCI01020454.1:149705-215474 GCA_015680685.1 Gnetum montanum | reverse complement strand
GTGTCACCCACAGAATTGCACACGACACAGATAACATGGCCATTCCAACGACGGGGACTGGACATTATAGGACCCATCGCGCCAAAATCTTCCGCAGGACATAGCTTCATTATTACCGCAACTGAGTACTTTACGAAGTGGGTAGAAGCTGTTCCCCTGCGGAAAATCACATCCCAACAGGTTTGCCATTTTATCTTGGACAATATCGTAACCCGATTTGGCCTCCCGATGACTATTGTGACCGACAATGGGCCACAGTTTAGTAGCGTGGATACCAAATCCTTCTGTGATAACCTAGGCATCAGGCAATCTTTTTCCTCTCCTTATTACCCGCAGGCAAATGGTCAAGCTGAAGCATCCAAAAAGATAATTATCAATTTGCTCAAGAAGATGCTTGATCGCAACAAAAGACGGTGGCATGAACAGATCCTCTACGTGCTATGGGCATATCGTACTACGTGTAGAACAGCTACAGGCAGTACGCCCTATAGCCTGGTTTATGGATCTGAGGCGGTGCTACCTCTTGAATTGCAAATTCCTTCTCTGAGAATGGTCCTCTCCACCATTATAAATGAGGCTCAACACACCGAAGCTCGGATAATGGATTTGGAGTCATTGGAAGGGAAGCAGATACAGGCTCTTGAAGCAATTGAGAAATATCAGGATAAACAGAGACAAAAACATCATCATAAGCTTCAGCAGCGTCCGATCAAGCAAGGAGACCTGGTTCTCAAGGCTGTGCGTGAACCAGTAGGCAAGTTCTCTGCAAACTGGGAAGGCCCTTTCTTGGTGATCGACGCATACGGCAACGGAGCGTTCAGATTAGTAGACGCCAACGGCAACGAGTTAGCAAATCCTGTGAATCATGTATACTTAAAGCGGTATTTCATCTAGCGGCATCTATAGCGTTGACAGCAGGTATGGCAGTAATCGTCCGCTACAACGTAAAACTGGCACTGACCGTCCGCTACGACGTAAAACTGGCACTGTTGTACAGGTCCACCAAGATGAAAAACTGGCATCTTTTGCACGCGTCCGCCATGACGCTAAACTGGCACAGGTATGTAGCCGTCTGCTGAGACGTAAACCTAGCACAGATCTGTCCCTGGGTCACGACATGAAACTGACATCCACAGCATGGTCTACTGAGCCCATAAACTAGCTTGACCACCGTCCGCTACGACGTAAAACTAGCACTTCTCGGTCTGCCCGAACTTTAAACTGGGACCATGGTCTGCTGAGACTTAAAACCAGTAACGGTAGTCTTCCAAGACTTAAAACTGGGATGTACAGATCGTCACCATGTTCAAGCGAGCGTGATCACTCCTGTACAGTTGCACAGCAGACGGGGTGGGGTACTGAGACAGTCCCAGTGTTGCCACCTCATCGGCATCCTACTGATCCCTCGGACAAGCAAAGAGGCATCTTACTGATCCCTCAGAGATGCCACCACCACGCCCGCCGCAGTGGTAGCAGCTCTGGGAGTTTAGCCTCGTTAGTCAGAGCCCCAACGAAATCCTCATTGGTCATGGCCCCAGGAGTCTCAGTCAATCATCACTATCGGACGCCGGCTTCCCAAATTCATCTGGCCGGTTCCCGGTGCAACCAGTGAGCTGCACTGCGTCTGATGCCTTTTGGCGAAGGTATGCAGTGCCGAATCATCAGGATTGGCGGCTCCGCCCAAGTGCTCCAGCTCAACAGTTACAGTCCATTGACTCTGGTTAACATCAGACAGCATTGGTTCCAAGAACCTCGCCTTTTGTCCATAAGCAATGGTGTCCCCTGTTTTCTTTTGTGGTTGCAGGCTACTTATCTCAGAGCACGTCATTCAAAGGTGCGTCGACCTGAGTGGTGAAGTACAACAGCGGGTTGAAATGGTTGCTCAGGTTTTCCCAACACACATCTGACCTCAATTTCTTTTTCCTTCTTCCCACCACCCAGTTCCCATACGCAATATCCATATATGCACATCTTCGTTTTCCGCACTCACGCTAGCAGAGATATCGTAGAAAGTGACGCGCAACGCTCCTTTCGCACGCATTCCTGCTACAGTTTGTAACAGAGACATCTCATATTGACGCACTACGCTCGTCTGAAAGCATTCCTGTTGGCCTGAATAACCATACATTTCGCATTTTTGCCGAACCTGTTTCCAGTTACATCCCTTTATCTCCTATATCCGTCAATCTCATTCACGTGGACAGAGCAATGCTTGAGTAGCCATGGATGCACGCTGTTCTTGCTTCTACAAATCCGGTGTTTCGCATTCTTTGTCGACGTTCTTCGGGTAAGCCCTCTAACCGTCAAAAAAGAGGGGCCATTGAAACACCGTGAAAATTACGGGTCGGCCTCAGGAAAAGGTTCGCAATTCAAGCAAGAGCACATTCCACCTTCATTCCAACACAAGTTTATGCTCTATTACGCACGGCATGTAATAAGCTCCAAAATGGTCAAAAGCAGAGTCTAAAGAAGCGCAATAGTTTGATGCTTTTCCTCCCGGCGCATGCGTAACTTGTTTTTACGCTCGACACGCAGCGGTGCGTATCATTGCGTATGTTATCATTCAAGTTGCTCATCGTTTTACGCTTCATATGCACAGCTGCGTAGTGAGCGTAATTTACACATCGTTTTATGCTCTGACACGCGCAACTGCATAGTGAGCGTAAAATTGTGCATTTCTTACGCTTCATTACGCGCAACTGCGTAGTGAGCGTAAAGCAACTCTGAGCTTGTTGTTTTTTTTTTACCAGATTACGCTCATATACACAACGCAATGCGAATGAGTGTAATCCAGCCTGAAAATAATTAAAGCACGCTCAACACCTACTTACTTCTCACACGCACAACACGCAAACAAGCGTGTTTTGCGTAGTCACAGTCTGACTTAAAAGATCATACCAGCAGGGCCCGCAACATCCGGAGCCCACATCATCAAGGTTGCGCCTTCTCCGTGAAGTGTCGCGGCCTATAAATACCCCAGTTGACAAAGATACAGGGGTCGGTTGGCGAAAATTTGGGTTAGCAAGAACTCAGAGAAGCAGAAAAGCATAATTTTGAGCACCAGAGCACTTAGCACTTTGGAGCAGAAATACAAAGAACAACGCTTTGGCAATAAGGGACATCATCACCTTACAGCCGAAGCAGAATACAGATTTGAGCATCGGTGACAGGAGCAATCTTTCTGCTGAAGAGACTTTATCGATCAAACACAGTTGATTGGTAGACGTCGAAGCTTGGCCTACCTTGCATCTCAGCTTAGCCCACGAGGTAGATCGAACTTCTATTTAGACCGTTTTGCTTGTTCTTTTGTGCTTGTTTCACATCCTGTAATCGGGGATTCCCCAGTGTAATTTCTCACACGAAATATACATTTGTAAGTCAAAGCGCAGATCTTGAAGCTACGTGTTTCTCTTTTGCCAGCCTCCTCTCATCGTGTTTAGCATTATCGCCGTCGCGATCCGATCACATCGCTTTCCCCCTTGCCTTACGGTCCCTCGAATCAGATCGCTCTCTTTTACGCACTTTGCATTATTTTATTGACCCGTAAGTCCTTGTCTAATCGACAAGACCGTTCAGGGCACCGCGGATTCGTTTTTCCAGCATAGCCCTCGCGAGGATCCGTGGCTAAAACTGTGTATGCCGGAATATCGGTCGGTATTTCCAGCTGCCGACATTTTCTATCGTTACACCAAGCACAATCCCTTAGACAGTTACCAGTCCCCACAATCTCCATTTTCCTACCAGCTACAAATTTCACTTTCCCAATCCTATGTACTATGGAACACAGTGCGATGATGTCTAGTCAGGTGGCAAAGGACAATGCCTTTATCGAGTTGCTTGTGGTGTTTTGCACTTCTTTGTCGACGCTTCTTGGGTCGATTCCTCCAAGCATCAACAAATAGGGGCCAATGAAACACCACAAAAATTCAAGCTTAGTACTCTTCCAACAAGAAGCAGGTCCCTGGGTCTCACAGAAGACCATGGCTATATCTGGTATCAAACATGGCAACTTCGGAGATCAGATGCTTAATTTTCACTAAGTATGCATTCTCAGCGTATACGCCCAGCATATACCCCCAAGTTTACATTCAGCGTATACACCCAGCGTATACGCCCGATGTTCACAGCGTACACGACCAGCGTACACACCTCACAAGTATGTTTAGCTTGTATGACTGATGCATACGCTCGACATGCAATCCCCGAAGACGGCATGGAAACAACACTGCAGAACAAGACTTGGTACAAGGCAGCAACCATCAGTGTATACGCTCGAGCATATATGCCCAGCAAACTTCAGCGTAAACGCTCCAGCATATACGCTCAGCATCCATAGCGTATACGCCTAGCATATACACCCATGCACATCCAGCATATACGCCTAGCACATCCAGCATATATGCCCAGAGTCTACGCCCGCTTGATACAGCGTATACGCTCAGCAAATGTAATATACTGTACACTTGTAAATTTCATTTATTTGCACCCGGTCAATGCACCACGTGTCACCCAACACGAGTCTAACGTCAAAACCTATATAAAAGCCCCAATTTTCCACGAGATAGAGGTCGGTTGGCCAATTTTAGTGCAAAACCAGAGAGAAGAGATGCTAGGAACCAGAGCAGAGAACCTTGTATGCTGGACAACCCTGTATGCTAAGCATACAGCCTCTACGCTGTGCCTATAGCATGAACCAGCCCACAATCATCCCTGCATCCACCGGGGCTTTTCATCTGCCTTGTGTCAAAGCCACAACTACGTTAGACCGATGCATTGCAACTCTCATTTTGAAATGCCATTATTACATTTTCTTCATAAAATCTGTTAAATTTTGCATTAATCATTGCATGTATTCTGTTTACGCTCTTTTATGTTTATGCTCCGTTCGCATCAATTACGTTATTTAAGCTCTATTTTACGCCTGTTACGCCGTTCATGTATAACCCAGCGTATAGCACCTCGGTGTACGTTTGGGGAAATCCTTGCTTGATCCGCGTGCAGACCATCCAAGGTACTCTACCTTTGTTCATTCTAACTCACCCTCAGGCAAAGGTAGGGTCTTCTGTGCGTGTCCTGTGATCCCTCGGTTTCTGTTTTCTTTCAGCCAAAGACCGACGATTTCGGATGGTACACTAAGTTTCAACATGATTCTTGGTAGACCTTGGCTAGCCCAACAATAAGCCTTTTCCTCACCGATACATCAAGAAATCCGCCTTCCATATGAAGGTGGAAAAGTCATTATACATGGTGACAACACTCCCTTTCAAGCTTACCATAACACAGACATGTTACAAGTATTGAAAGAAGAGCCTCTTGATGCAACACATGCGGCAAAAAATGCAACACCTAGAGCTAAAACACCTGAATGAGTGGTAAAATCTGAAAGCCTCCCAGAGCAACCTAGCATGCCTCCTAGACTACATCCGACTAGGAAACAACTGCATGATCAAGGCTCCCTTGCAGAAAAAAACACATATTATCCCCACCCACTCTTCACCTTTGTTCATTGTGCATACATCACCTTCATTTGCATGGTACTAGCTTACGCGTTTGCACGTAGCCCGAAATGGCCTTAAACTAGCCTGTGGCCTGAAAAGGCCTTAAACTAAACTATGGCCCGAAATGGCCTTAAAATACCACCTTTTTGCATTGTTTTCTTTTTACTTGTGCATTTTACTTCATGTTTTCTATAGTTGCTATATAACATTATTTTCTCTAGTTGCTTTTGTTTACAGGATCATATGGATGCACATGCATGCATCCACACTGACGGTCCTAGCATCATGACCTAAAACTAATACCACAGAATAGTCCTGGCATCATGATAGTAAACTGATACCACAGATCATCCAGTATGACATTAAACTACCATAGTTTGATTCACCAAAGTCTGCTAAGAATATAAACTAGCTTGCCTCTTCATAGTCCACCACGACTATAAACTAGCATCGCACCATCTGCTACGACGATAAACTGGCAACGTCCAATGGGTTATGACATAAAACTAACCCACGACAGTCCGCTAAGACTATAAATTAGCAAGATCATTTCTAGCACATTCATCTACTACTGTAATTCATGACATTTCTTCATCAATGCCTGCTGCATCGTTCATCACACCGGCTCTAACAACACTATTTCTACTCATTTTGTTTGCCTTAAGTTTCACATGGTACCTCCATTTGCATTAGTCACATTCATGTCTGAAGTGTTTTCTAACTCATTCACTTGTGGTTTTCTTGTCTTCTTGGATTTGTGTTTGCAAGATGACACCCAATGGTGCTTGTTCACAGATATACTTCATCACGGTGACAAGGTATCACATTGTTTCTGACACACATAACCAGGTTAATTAATCTATTCAAAAGTACATTCCTAGTTCCCAATACATTCTCCATTTCCCCAACAATCTTGTTCCCCTTCCTACCCAGTTACAATTCCTAGTTACACCAAGTACACCCCAAAACTTTGAGCATACGTTTCACACTGTGACACTCTCAAGTAGTTGCAACACACAACACAACATATGAGAATGAGTGTAAAAATAAAAAAATAAAAAAATAAAAAAGAACAAAAAAAAGAAAAAGAACAGAAAATAAAAAGAAAAGAGAGAGAGAGAGCAAAGAGCAAAACAAACCACAAGACCCTTGGCACTTCCCACACAAGCCCTAGGTGGGAAGGCAGTTGTCTTGGAAAGAAATACTCATGTCTCAAACCATCATGTTTCATCTCACTGTGTGGTTTTGTCTGATGGACAATAGGTTCCTTTAGAAACAAAACAGGGTCCTGTTTCTCCAAAGAATGCATGCTATGTCATCGCGTGGCTTTGGTTGTGTCAATAAGTTCTCTTAAACTAGATGCAAGAGTCTTGTTCCTCCAAAGGATGCACACATCTCATGCATTGGTTTTGGGTATGCTAGATACTAGCTATTATCAAGAACCAACATGGCCCGTTTGCATTCATAAACATTCCTCTGCAACACCAGCATAATTCCTTAATCAATTTCCAATCCCACAATTGACATCATCTAAAAACTTCATTTCCCAATCCCAGGTACTTTTAAACACAGTGCAATGACATCTGGCCAAGTGCCAAAGGGCAATTCTTGCTACAAGTTTGCTTGTGGTGTTTTGTACTTCTTTGTCGATGCCTCTTGGGTCGATTCCTCCAAGCATCAACAAATAGGGTCCAATGAAACACCACAAAAATTTTAGACCCAGCACTTTCAAACAAGAATCAAGTTAAGTCATGATGCTTCCCAGCATGACCGAAACTTGCAAACCTTAAAAATAGCATCAAACGGAGCATAATTGGACAAGAAAGAGTTCCTCGGAACCCACAGGTGACTACATTAGCATCCAACATTAGGAATTTCAAGTTTTGGGTTCAAAATACTTGGTTTTAACCAAGTATACTCTGGGCACACCTTGGTGTACGTTGGCCAGAGTATAGCCCAACGTACAGCAACTTTTGAGCCCCCAAAATGAGTCAAAACATGTCATAATTGAGCATCTGGACCCCCCAGGACCTTCCCCAAGGTCCCTAGTAGCTCTCAGGTACCTGAAAATCAAATTTTGGGCTCTAAATTATGGGTTTTCATCCTCGCAACCCCAATTCTAATGCCTAGTGTACAGCTCAGCGTGCAGCAACATTTGAGCCTCAAAATGAGCCAAAACATGCTAGAATTGAGCGTATGGACCCCCCNNGGTTGGGCCCCCCCCCCCCCCAAGACCTTCCCCAATGTCCCCCAGCAATTCTTAGGCACTTGAAAATCAAATTTTGGGTTGCAAATGATGGGTTTTCATCCTTGCACGCCCAATGTACAGCCCAGCGTGCAGCAATATTTGAGCCTAAAAAGGAGATAAAACATGCTAGAATTGAGCATTTGGACCCCCGAAGACCTTCCCCAAGGTCCCTAATATCTCTCAAGCACCTAAAAATCAAATTTTGGGCTCCAAATAATGGGTTTTCACCCTTGCATGCCCAGCGTGTACGCCTGGCGTATAGCTCAGCGTGTAGCAACTTTTGAGCCTCAAAAATGAGCCAAAACATGCCAAAATTAAGTGTCTGGACCCCCTAAGATCTTCACCAAGGTCCCCAGTAGCTCTCAGGCTCCTGAAAATCAAGTTTTGGGCTCCAAATTATGGGTTTTCATGCCTGCACACCTAGCGTGTACCATCATAGACAGACCAAAACAGGAATTCAAAGAATGATTTTCATAGGAAATAAACTCCCAGATGTAGGGAAACCATTATGCATCATCTAAGGCTTCCAAAAATAAATTTTTAACTTTGAAAAGTGGCACTTTCATGCTTGTACGCTGGCCTGCATGCCCAGCATGTAGACGAGCATGCACCACTTTGAACAAGGTTGATTGGGCATTTAAGGTAAGATTTTGACATGGAGTTAGCCCTCAAGGCATGGTCAATGAATCTAAAAGTGCGTAGGCTCTATAAACATCAATTTTAGGCATCAGAAGGGTCATTTTTGGCCTTGCATGCCCAGACTGCATGCCTGGCGTGCAGCACAGCGTGCACACTAGAAACATGCCCAAAACTTAGTCAAAATGAAGCAAAAATGAGCCCTCGGATGCCCTGGAGAATCACCAACACTTAGGAAACAAGGATAAAACTCTAGTTTAAGAGATTAGGCTCCAAAACTACAATTTTTGGGCCCACACGTTGGCCTGCATGCCCAACGTGTACACTTTTGGAGCCTGCTAAAACCCTATCAAATCAAGGTTAAATGAGCCAAAAATTGATAGTAAGAATCCTTAGGACATCATACATCTAGATCCATGCTCAAAACTAGCTTCATAGTTCAAAATGTAATAAACATTCTTCATGCTTGCCCACATGCTGTCCATCATGTGGAGCGTATACGCCTAATGTGTACACACTGGCATGTAGCACACTATACAGTTGTAATGTTCTTCGCACTCAGGCAATGTAGCCACATGTCATCTGACCTGAAATTTTCTCACCCATGGCCACTCATACCCTTCCAGATCAGAATCTAACGCCCAGGGTCTCATAAAAACCCCAATTTTTCACTAGATGAGGGGCTGTAATTTTTTACGAACTGGGGGACACGGAGCAAATTTGGACACTAATCCTGTACGCTGTACTTGAACCCTTCACGCTAAACATAAAGCCTTTATGTTATTCCTGTAGTCAAAACTAGCATACCGCCATCCATCCGCATCCACCGGGGCTCTTTGTCCGCCTTGTGTCAGTCCCACAACTGCGTTCAGACCGATGCACTGTAATCCTCATTTTTGCAATAAAATTGCCTCATTTTCAATTAAAATTTGTTATAATCTACATTTATTCTTTCCTATCTCTCTTCTTACATTTCTGCATATTTATGTTTTAGTTTGCACTCATTACGCTATTTACACATAACCCATCTTGTTGCACATTGGCATACGTTTGGGGAAATCCTTGTTTGATCTGCATGCGGACCACCCAAGGTACTCTACCTTCATCAGTTCTAGCTCGCCCTCAAGCAAAGGTAGGGTCTTCTGTGCCTGTCTGTAGATCTCTCGGTGTCCGTTTCATTCCAGCTGTACACTGACAATTTGAGACAGTACACCTAAGACCCTAAGCATTAAATCCTAAACCCTAAACCCTAGAATCCTAGAACACTAATTCCTAAACCTAGAATCCTAGATCCAAAATCCTTAATCCATAATCCTAGAATCTAGAACCATAGAACACTAAACACTAAAATCGTAGAACCCTAAATCCTAAAATCATAAATCCTAAACACTAAAACCAAATCCACTAAAATCCTAATAATCTTAATAATCCTTGAAAAAATTTTGTGTTCATTGCTTTGTTTGTCCATGTTAAATTGAGCCTTGTTTGTAACGACGGAAAATGTCAGCAGCTGGAAAATACCAAACAAAATCCCATGTGCACAGTTTTAACCATGGATCCGCGTGAGGGCTATGCTGGAAAAACGAATCCGCGGCGCCCTGAATGGTCTTGTCAATCAGACAGGGACTTACTAATCAGTGAACCAATGAAGATTACAAATGTGTCGTGGAACGATATGATTCGGTGAGTCGCGAAATGAGAGAAAAGCGATGTAGATGAATGGTAACGACGATGATAGCATCAACACGACAACAGGTGTCAGACACGAGAGAAACACGTAATTGCAAGATCTATAGTTTGACCTGGAAAAATGAGTATTTTGTATATTCAAGTTACACTGGGGAGACCCCGATTGTTTTGTATAAAGTAAACAAAAAGCAACAAGAAACAAGCAAACTGTCTGAGCAGAAGTGCAGAATAGAATCCGATCTACCTTATAGGCCAGAGAAGAGATGCAAGGAAGGTCAAGTTTTGACGTCTATTGATCAACTGCTTCTGATCAATAGAAACTCACAAACAACACCAGATGATGTCTGGATCTTTGGTCTGCTCCTTTTGCCTTAGGTAGTCTCTGCTTGGAGCTGTCGATAATCGCCAATGTAGAAAGTTGTGTCTTCATCAAAGGGTAATCGCTCTTACTGCCAATGTTCAAGCGAAGTGTCTCCTATCTCTGTCTCTCTATTGTTGTTGCTTTTTGGTCGTCTGTTGCCATGCTCTTTTCTTCGCGAACTGGGATATTTATAGGTTTGACGATATGTGGAGAAGGCATAGCTGTGATGAAACGTGTTTCAAACTTTTCGAAAGATCGCTGACTTGACTATCCTTGTGTTGAATCCTGTATCTATGCACAATACGCGCATCTGCGTATTGTGTGTATGAGTGACAAATGTGGGTCGAACATGTCTCCATTGATTTTGGACTACATTACGCTCGTACGCATTGTGTCGCGTACAAGAGCGTAATAAAGCATGAAGACAATAGATTCAAGCTGCTTTATGCTCAATTACGCTGCCATGCGTAGTGAAGCGTAAGCAATGATTTATTTTGACGATGACACACACTGCGTTGCGTAAATAGCGTAAGGCGGCCAATGTGTAAAAAATAAAAGCGCCGATCTACTGTGTGTTGTTGATCTCTTTTTGACTTTTTCGATGCTCATTACGTTGCCGTGCGTACTGAGCGTAAACTCGGCCTTGGACAAAAGACTTAGCCAAAATATATGGGAAGTCGCATATTACGCTGCTTAGGCCTTAGGCTTTGCCAAAGCTGCTGAAGTAAGCTACCTTTGAATGTCAAACTATGTTACGCAAAGCGTCATTACGCTATGCTACATGCTATAGCGTAAATATGGAAACATAGTGAGATGAGAAATCTGCAAAGGGAACTAAAGTCTTGATGCCACGCGCCTCCTTGCCTTGTCCTGTCTTGTTCTTCTTTCTGGAATTCTGTCATGTACTCGTGCCCGATTCACGAATCTTTGCCTGAGGCTGACTCGCAATTTCCATGGTGTTTCAATGGCCCCTCTTTATTGACGGTTAGAGGGCCTGCCCGAAAGACGTCGACAAAGAATGTGAAACACCGGAGAGGTAAAAGCACTAGCAGCATTCAGCAATGGCTATTCAAGTGTTGCCCTATCAACATAGAAGAGCAAAGATGGAGGCAGTAGGAGATAGAATGGTACAAGAGGAAACAGGTTTGGGGAAGACTCAAATGAAGCAAGATGGTGGGAGTATGGAATACGCTCATTGAACACACAGAAACATATGCATACTTGTGTTAACGGGAATGCTTTCAGACGAGCATAGTGCATCAGTCTGAGATTTCTCTGTTGCAGACTTTAGCAGGAATGTGTGTAGAAGGAGCACAGTGCGTCACTTCTGCGATGTCTCTGCTTATGACACGCAATTGCGTTATGTCAATTTATGGACTTGATTGCAATGCGAGTGCGGAAAACAGGTTCTTGTGTATGTAGCTTTTGCGTACAGGAAGCAGATGGTAGGTATGAAACGAAGTAGGAGCTAAAGGTAGGATTATAAGGTGAAGAGGGATATGCTTCTAAGTGGACAAGCTAACCCGAGCAGCCATTTCAAAATGCTGTTCGCACTTCGCCACTCAGATGAATGCACCTTTGGACGACATCCTTGAAGCGAGTAACCTACAACCAATGAAGAAAACATAGGGTACCATTGCTCGTCTGAACAAAAGGTGAGGTTGTTGAAACGAGTGCCAACAGAGGCGAGATGAAGTAATCGGGCCGTGAAGGAGGAACTATAGCATGAGGCCAGAGTCTTTAGCCTTGATGCTCAGCCTAGCATATCGCTGCCAAAGATCATCAGACTCGGCACACCTGACTGGTTATGTAAAGAACCAGCCAGATGAATCTATGAAGCTAGGGCCTGATAGCGATGATGAGCGAAGATCCCCAAAGTCGCAATTGATGGAAATGCCTTTGGGGCTCTAGGCGACAGAACTAACCTCTTAGAGGTACCACCGCTGGAATGGGCACGGTGACGGTATCTCCAAGGGGTTAGTAGTATGCCCTTCAGCACATCTGAGGAATCAGTAGGATGCCGGTGGGGTAGCGACGCTGGGATTGTCCCAGTATCCCACCTCGCTTGACGTGAAGCTGCACAGGGATGATTACACTCACTTGATTTGCATGGCGGCGGCTTGTAAACCCCAATTTTAAGTCCTGGTAGACTGTCGTTGTTGATTTTAAGTATCAGCAGACCATGGTCCCAGTTTAGAGTCTAGGCGGACCAACAAATGCTAGTTTTACGTTGTAGCGGACAATGGCGGGGCTGATTTAAGATCTCAACAGACCGTGCTGTGGATGTCAGTTTCGTGTCATGACCCAAGGATAAATCTATGCTGGTTTTACGTCTCAGCAAACGGTTGCTTGCCTTTGCCAGTTTTATGTCATGACGGACAGCTGATGCCAGTTTAGTGTCGTGGCAGACGTGTGCAAAAGAAGCCAGTTTTTCGTCTTGGCGGACCTGTACAACATTGCCAGTTTTACATTGTAGCGGATGGTTACAACTTGCCAGTTTAGCGTCATGGCGGACGGTCAGTACCAGTTTAGCGTCATGGTGGACGCATGCAAGGAATGCCAGTTTTACGTCATAGCGGAAAATAGTTGCCATACCTGATATTCACACTAGAGATGCCACTATATGTAATACCGCTTTAGATATATGTGATTGACAGGGTTTGGTAATTGGTTGCCGTCGACATCCACTAACTTGAATGCTCCGTTGTTGTACACATTAGTCACCAAGAAAGGACCCTCCCAGTTTGCAGAGAATTTGCCTACTGGTTCGCGAACGGCCTTGAGAACTAAATCCCCTTTCTTGATCGGGCGCTGCTAAAGATTGTGACGATGCTTTTGCCTCTACTTGTCTTGATACTTTTCGATTGTATCAAGTGTCTGTATCCGCTTCTCTTCTACTGAATCCAGATCCGTGATCTGAGACTCGGTGTGTTGAGCCTCATTTATAATTGTGCAGAGGACCATTCTCAGAGAATGGATTTGCAATTCGAGGGGCAGCACCGCCTCGGATCCGTAGACTAGGCTATAGGGTGTACTATCTATAGCTGTCCTACAGGTAGTGCGATATGCCCATAGCACATAGAGGATCTTTTCGTGCCACCGTCTCTTATTACTGTCTAGCATTTTCTTGAGTAGATTGATGATGACTTTGTTTGTTACTTCAGATTGACCGTTCGCTTGCGGGTAATAGGGCAAGGAAAAAGATTTTTTAATGCCAAGGCTATCACAGAAGGATTTGGTCTCTGTACTACTAAACTGTGGTCCATTGTCGGTCACGATAGTCATCGGGAGACCAAATCTGGTTACAATGTTATCTAAGATGAAATGGCAAATCTGTTGAGATGTGATCTTCCTTAAAGGAATAGCTTCTACCCACTTCATGAAGTACTCAGTGGTGGTGATTATGAAGCTATGACCTGCGGAAGATTTCAGCGTGATGAGACCTATAATGTCTAGTCCCCATCGTTGAAATGGACATGTTATCTGAGTTGTATGTAACTCTGTAGGTGACACGTGTATAAGATTTGCATGACGCTGACACATGTCAGAAGTTTTAACCTTTGTCAGGCAATCTTTTTCCATGCATGGCCAGTAGTACCCTAAGTGATAGATTTTCGAAGCCATAACCCGAGGTGCTACGTGTCCTCTGCATAATCCCTCGTGAACCTCGCTAACGATACGCTTCGCTTGCTCCTTGTTAACGTAACTAAGCAGCATGCCATCAAAAGAGCGTCTACAGAGAGTACTGTCTCCTATGATTATGTACTGCCTAGCTAGCTTGCGGATTGCATCCTTCTTGTGGTAACTCGCCATGTAAGAGGTAAGTTTTAATGTTGTCATACCATTCCGACGTGCTCTCTACGAGAAGGGAAGATATGTGCATCGCCTGAACGATAGGACCTGTACAATCTGTTATTAAAGTAGGACAAGTGTCGAGCAGATGTGAGGACACGTTTAAGGCCAGTGTAGCTAGTGTATCGGCCAATGTGTTATCAGTGCATGGCACGTGTTGGGCATCGATGGTCGCGAATTTGTTTAGAAGATCTTTAGCCATATCGCAGTAGGGCTGTAGATGTACAGCTTTGCAGGCGTAGACTCCTGTGATCTGATTAATGACGAGCATCGAATCACCCCTAACTGCCAAGTGTCGAACATCGAGTTTGCTTGCAGCTAGCAATCCCCTGAGGAGCCCCTCGTACTCTACCACATTGTTCGTACAGGGGAAGGTCAAGCGATAAGCGTGGAGACGCACATCCTCAGGTGATAGCGTAATAACGGTGGTGGCGCTCCCACCTTTTGCGGTTGAGGCTCCGTCGAAATACAACGTCACCTCGAGGCCTGTTAAGATAGGGCTTAAACTATGTACATGTTTGTCTGGAAACTCAGGCTCTATGGTTGCTTGACTATCAATAGGTGATGTTACTAACTGGTCAGCTATTGCCTGGCCTTTCATAGAAGATTGGCTGACATAATGCAGGTCGAATTCTGCTGTGATAGCCTTCCAGTGAGCTATTTTGCTACTCTCGTATAAATTGTGCGTAATGGTCCTAAGGTTGTTATTTTTACATATGATGTTAACTTGGCTACGGAAAAGGTAATGTCTACACGTTTTGAGCGTAAATACTAATGCTAAGCAGTTACGCTCCACTTTGTTGTACCTCGTTTCGTACGCATATAGAGCATGACTCAAGTAGTAGATGGGCACTTCTAATCCATCATCCCTCCTTTGACAAAGTAATGCTGCTAACGCTACATCTGAAGTTGCGAGGTAAATGTAAAATGGTAGATCTTTTTGTGGTGGGAAAACTGTCGGTAAGTGTTGAAGTTCTTGTTTTAGGCTGTCGAACGCACGCTGACAATCTTCCATCCATTCTAAATTAACCCCCTTTTTAAGCAAATGTTGCATAGGGTGTAGCTTGTCGGTTAATCTCGAGATGAACCGGCGTATAAACTGTAATCGTCCTTGTAACCTGCGTAATTGCTTGAGGTCTGTGGGAGGCGCTAACTTGACAATGGCTTTGACCTTATCAGGGTCAACTCATATGCCAGTTTCCGACACCACAAACCCCAGCATGCGTCTGGTTTTGACTCTGAATACGCACTTCTTTGGGTTAAGTCGGAGGTCGTATTTGGAGCATCTTTTGAGGACGAACTCCAGGTCTTCTGAATGATCCTCTGACTTTAAAGACTTGACAACTATATTGTCAACATAGTCATTCAGTCTCCCTAAGAGGTAATCACTAAAGATATATGTCATGGCTCGTTGATACGTTGCTCCAGTATTTTTTAGACCAAAAGGCATCATGGTGTAACAAAAGGTGCCCCAGGGCGTCATGAACATTGTGGTTAATTGATGTTCTGGGTTGATGCGAATCTGGTTATAGCCCGAAAAGCCATCCATGAAGGACAGAAGCGCATGCCCAGCTGTCGCATCGACTAGTTGGTCGATACTCAGTAGTGGAAAGTTATCTTTGATCGTGGCCTTGTTCAAATCTCGGAAGTCTATGCAGATGCGTATGCTTCCGGTCTTCTTTGGGATGACTACGGTGTTAGATACCCAATCCGAGTAGTCGACTACGCGGATGAAACTAGCCTGATACAGCTTAGTGATCTCATCACGCACGGCTAGCGCGATCTCTGGCTTGATTTTTTGTACCTTTTGCCTAACTATAATCTGCGGGTCTAAGATTATGTTACGCTGGATTGACCTGGGATCTAGTCCCGGCATATTGTCGTATGACCATGCAAATACTGTGATGTTGTCTTGCAGGACTTGTTTTATAGAATCGTGCGTTTTGTGGTCTAGTAAAGAACTAACCTTAAGCATTTTGGCCTCACCTTTATCCATAACTATAGAAACCTCATTGAGTGGGTCTTCGGTTATGTCCCCAGCCTCCAGGTCTAGCGTGCGCGTCGACTGTTCTGGCCATTCCGGGGACGTTTCCGACGTGGCTATAGTTACGTCGTCAAAGTGAGGGTTAATTTCCACTAGTATAGGGTTGAATTGCCTAACTACCCTCCCGTATGGGCCTGTCAAAGTTAGTGGTGCTGAAAATGTTGCGTCCATTTGTGAATTGTCCTGCAAAATCGCCAAACGCGTAAATGATTAGGAGAAAGCATGACGTAGTGTTGTCGAAAGTGGTAAGCTAATTGAATTTTGCGAAGAGGCTATAATTAATGCTACTCGATTACGAGGTGATAATATGTGACAGTTTAACGTCATTTCGGATAGTGGTGCATGTGATATCTGCCGCATTAATATCTTGATTTTCGGGTTCTGTTTTAGGAAAGTCCCGCTGAAATCGGATATCAAGTCAGTGATTCTCGCATATAAGTAAGTGGTTTTCGGTAAGGATGGGCTAATGGCTGTTGTGAATTCGAATTCTTAACTGTTGCTGAACGAGAGGAGAAGGAGTAGAAGATTGGAGCATGTAGTTCGTGAAGATTCGAAGAAGTGAAGCTGCAAAAGTTCTGAAGGTGTTATAATGGCACATAAAATCAAAAGGAAGAATGCAAAATTGGCCAAAATCGATGAGGTGCAAGGAAATCTGGAGCGCGTTTCGCAGGCGGTGGCTGAAGTGCGTGACCCTATGCTTTTGAACTGGTAGGCCATTCCTTGCATGCTTATGTTTTTTTAGTGTCTATTTTTGGTAGTATTTCTTGCGTAAATGTGGATTTCAAATTATTGACCTCGGGTTCAGGCGAGGGTTTGATGGGGTTGCATTTATCGCTGTTGTCAGGGACAAACCTTGTGCTGTTGCAAGGGTTTGGACGATTTCAATATGGATAAGAGGGCGTAGTTTGTAGGTTTTCTGTATTAGTCATGCAAATGTAAATCTAGATGTTGATTTATGTATTGGGTTTTCTGTACAGCATTACGTTAAAGACTATTCTGATTGTCTTGGATATTTTTTGGGTTTTGTGTTGTATAAACCTCATCATCCCCAACGTCCCTCCCCCGCAAACGCAGTTGCATGGGAAGGCCATATGGTTTTGAAGGGGTGCGCTGGAGTTTCTGCAGTTCTTACTACGCAACTACAGCATCATTGTATGGTCTAATGTGTCTGGCGATATTGCCGGTGCCATCCTGGAGCACCTCCTGGTGGGTTCTTCACAAGGGATCCTAGCTTTCCTGACAGACAGAGCCATCGACACTGGTCATCCTGAAGACCGAGAACCTAGCGCCCGAGGTTTGAGGCGTTTAGGCTGGATCTGGGAGATGGCTCAGTTTAGTTGTTACCATGCCTATAACACTCTGTTTGTGGCTCGCCATGTCTCGACTTACTTTCAGAACCCACAAGGCACTGTGTACTACTCCAGCGGGTAAGCAATTGTGTTGGCTATATTGTTACATGTCTATTGTCTAAGTTTTGTAAAGCGTAAGATAAATCTATGTGGTATGGTACAGGTTTTTTATCCATGAAAACAAGTTAGTTGGGGATGGTGATACATTGTCGTGGATTGAAATGGCGATAAAGGCGTTCACCTCAACTAGCAACGTACGCACCGGTGTGATGGGGCAGATTGGCTTCGACATGCGTGAGTACCCCACCCGCTATGCTGAGTCTTTTGAGAATTGCCAGAAACTCAGGTGGCTACATGATGATTGGACCCTAGATCCGCCCCTTACCATTGAGGACGTTCAGAGGAACCTTCCGCCCTTTCCTTTGCCATTTGGATCTGGTAAGACTACTGCATATTCTATTGTTGCGTGATGTAGTTGTATATTGTGAGCATTGCGTAATGTGGGTTTTAGTTTGACCTGTGTTTCACGCTCTTCAGTCAGGGAATCCCAGGAGATTACCCTTACAATTTCCGGCCATGAGGCGAATACCGTCCTCTTCCGCTACGGTGACATCAAGGACATCCAACGCTGGCTCGGCCATGCGGCGGCCCCAGTTGGGGTGACCACCAAGATCCGAGAAGCAAGGCTAATGTACCTATTTTTAGCCACAACCCCTGATGTCCCCGCGAGTGAAATGCTGACCCTGGTCAACTCCTTCAATGAAAAGGCAGAGTGTTTTTGCACGCGCGTGCATAACGTGCGTGTAAGTTTTGATATTGATACTGAGCTCTTCGAGGACCTTTTTGGCGGCCCCTCTGACGGCCTTCCCATAGATGAGAAGGCGAAGAGGAGTCTCGACTGCCAGAAATGGCTAGAGGAGTGGGTAAGAGTCCCGAAGAAGCCTAAAGGGTTTCCTTGTGAAAGATTTAAACTGGGCATTGCCAAGACAATTTATCCCCTTTTTCGGGCCCAGGCCTTCCCTAAAACACTCTCGCAAGGGAAGTTCTTTTCTATAGAACAGACCCGTATTATGCGGGAGGTCTTGGAAGAAGGGACCCAGTTCAATTGGGCAAGCTATTTTGCTAAGGGACTACGCAATGAGATGGTCAAGCTTCACAAGAAGCTTGAGTCTCGTTTCAATGTGCATTATGCCTTCTACATAGCTTGCCTTTGGCGTTTTGCTGAGTTTTTGATCGTCCAAAGGAATGGTGTCTGGGTGCAATAAGACCGAGACCAGCTATCTAAACCTTGGATTACCCATATCCTCGGTACTACCCATGGACAGGATCCGCCGGAAGGCATCGGGGAGTCATTGTCTATAACGACCAAAGGTTTGGCGGTGCCTCGAGTGCGAGGCCTCAACAGTGTAGGCAGGATAATGCCTACTTACATCGGCGATGCCTCACGAGGGAAATGCCTGGCGGAAGAAATTGTAGAACCTGTAGCTCGGCGTAAAAGGCTCCATATAGCCGAGGCTTCTGCGGAGCCTGGGAGCAGCACGAGTCGAACTATGGCGGGTCAGAGTTCAGCGGAGTAAGCCTCTGCCTGGTAAGTGTGAAGGAGATGTATTGAAAACTATATTACACAATGTTTACTTAGTATATTTGGAATGATATATTAAACGTATTGTGATATGACCAGTGAAAATTATAGAGTAGCTGACCCCTGAAACAGGGGCAGTGGTACTAAGTCATGGGGAAGGGGCTTCAGTTTTAGAAGAAGAGGCCGCAGCTGTTAGAGTGAGCCGCGCACAGACCCTTGTGCGTGAGGAGGCCCCAGCTACTGGAACCAGCGATGCACAGACTCATGTGCGTGAAGAGGGAAAGGAGGCGGAAGACGTTGGCGAAGTCGCCACTGTCACCGGAAGAGGTAATAAACGTGTTAGAAATTTTGCAGAATTCTATTAATAATTAAATTTTCTAACTTGATTACGCTACAAGAGAAGAGGATGTATCCACGTCCATCGCTGTGAGCAGGGCATGGAGAGATTTTCCTGACAAGTTTGCCTTCATGGAGGGCATTGTCAGTGATATGATCGAGCGCCTCGAGCACGTCGAACCTGGAATTGGTATGTTATGGCTATAATGGATTTGCAGTATTATACAGTGGTAATGTGTCACCAATATTGATGATTTTCTTTTTTCTGTTAGGAGCTCGCCTCCGATGGGATCCCACGGAGCCCAGTGATTTGGACACAGAGGAGCCTCCATCTGATGGGGCAGCCGTGCCACGTTACATTTATAAGGAAATGCATAAATGTGGGTTACGCTCGACATGCTCCTTATGGGAGAGTAGGGGCATAAATGAAAATCTATGGAAAAGGCTGCAGAGGTCAGAGCAGAGGGTTGAGTCACTGACCAAAGAGGTCAGAGACCTGAGATCACGGTACGAATTCCTATAGGCGTGGGAGACAGGCGATGAAGACTGGCGTACCGCTGTTATTGACTACTCCCGTTATTGGACCGCCATCAAACATAGCGTGCAAACCAGTTGGGCGTTGATAGAGCAACGGATGCAGATAGAGCTCCTAGCTCAGAAAAGCCAGGATTGGAGGGACTATTGTGCCAACGTGCAAGAGTGGGGGCAGAAGGAAAAGGACCACAAACATCTGTATAAGCGAGAAAGCATCGCTTATCGTAAACTTTATCGCAACTCTGCCGTCAAGGCTCAATCTCTGGAAGTTTTCCTGGATGTCATCGAAGCTTTAGAAGCCTTCAAGAATTTCGAAGAGCAGGTGACTGTAAGTGCATCCCCGGAAAGGGAGATGACTCTCCCTAGGGGGCAGACTACCGTCCCTACATTCTTCCCGGACCCACCTCGCTGGATTGACGTAGAGAAAGGGAAGGTGAAGGCTGGAGCAGCCTTGGGAGATGGTGTGTGGTCGGACCTGACCGAGGATGAGATCGTGGAGCACCTGTGGGCTGGCTTAGACAAGCTTTCCTTTGCTAGGGAAGCAGGGCCATCGCGAGTGAGTTTATGCATGACTAAATCTAAATTTTCTAATTGTATTGTCAAGTTTTATTCTTACTAACATGTTTTCTGTATCTAGGTGCCAACAGAGGACAAAGAAGACGAGTAAGCTAAGGAGCCAACACAAGAGGAAGAACGCAACGATGAAGAGCATCCTCCTGTGGAGCCAATACCAGAGCAGGGACCTCATGAAGAGGGGATTCTTTGTGAGAGAATAGTGCCGAGGAGAGAAGGCCCGCTAGAGGATGATTTATTGGGACTGGAGCCAGACTTAAGAGATACTAGTGACAGTGGCAGTAGAGGAGATGCGTAATTGTGGTTTACACATAGTTTTATTGATGTGAAGTCAAGTAGTGTTTTGTGAATGACTGAAAGACACGCTATAAGACCTGGTGGTTGTTTTAAATATCAATTAATTTTTTTTTCTCTTATGTTTTTATTTACGAAATGTGAGCGTAATTATTAAGGATTTTGCCTAAGTTATGCTGATAAAATGGAAAATCTAGTTTAAGGCCGTTGCGGGCCATCATGAGCGTTTGCGTAATCTAGAAGCTAGTTTAAGGCCGTTGCGGGCCACGGTTAGTTTTAGGCCATTGCGGGCCACAACTAGTTTAAGGCCGTTGCGGGCCCAGACTAGTTTAAGGCCGTTGCGGGCCCCGACTAGTTTAAGGCCGTTGTGGGCCCTATGCGTAATATAGAAAATGTAAATGGTGAGGGTATACAATCCTGCATAATTATGCTAAAATGATGTAAGAGCGTGAATAGCATGCGTAAAGGAAACATAATGACGTAAGGAATGACTAGCGTAAAAACCAAAAGCAAACGTAGCGTAAAAATGTACGAAATAAAGCAAACTGCTAAGTGTAAGCCGCAAGAACGTGTAAAGATATGGTGACGCGCGCAAAAGCCATTATTCAACCATTAATACGTAATTGTCTCTTAATGGCCTTTACGTTGAGCGTTGTGTAAGGGCGGGGGGACTGATGATTTGACTCCTCTACATTGCCATCCGGAAATGGCAGGTTAGCCCAGGCAAGATTGTCGTCATTGATGTCAGTTTGTTGAGGGATTTGGAGACGACTCTGATCATCAGTTGTTTCTATCTCCGAACCCCGCTCTTCTTCAATGTTATTGATAGTCCTGGGGGTGATTTCGTCACCATGTATCATGACCTCCCCTCCGGCATAGGGCAGGTGTATCTCTTAGTGTATCGATGATGAAACTTCCCTTAGCTGGGCTAACCACGACCTTCCTAAGATCAAGTTGAACCCTGCCATCTCCTCGATGACTAAGAATGTGGCATCCATCGGGAATTGATCCCCTTCCACAAACTTGATACGCACCATCCCTTTGACTTGAACCTGTGCCCCGTTGAACGATTTTACGTAAGCCGTCGTCATGGGAGTGATCTGGTCGACCAGACCCAACCTATCCACGATGGGATAAGAGATGACGTTTGTAGCTACGCCATCATCCACGTGTACCCTCCGGATCCGGTATTGACCGACCCGGATGGTGATGAACATAGGTTCAGTTGTGACCTGACCTTTCTCAGGATTGTCTTTGATAGACTCATTGTGAAAGGTCAGCGAGGTAGGCATAGGTTGCTCAGCTTTGGAAGGAAGCATGACAACATGTATCACTTCCTCCTCTGCTAGCAAGCTTTCATCCATTGATATGGATGTTAGCATGCCAACCATAGCCTCATGGTGTTCTCTAGATGTCATAAGCAGATCATAAAGGCTCAAGGTTGTGTTTTTTTGTTTGAGAGCCTATTTGACCTGCGTAAATGCATCGAGGAGGTCCTTCTATTGGCTAGGTTGTTTGTCTCCCTTGTCCTCTTCCATCCAGCCCAAGAGACGGATCTCTCGAGGTAGGATAGTATCGGTCAAAGGGTTGTTCTTTTTCTTGCCAAGAGAAGGTGGCTGCGTTTCTACGCCTTTATCCTATTTCTGAGGCGGAGACGAAGGTGCAGAGGCAAGGGGACTAGGCTTAGGGAAGCTGAGCGTAGAATGGTCTTTCGTTGTGTTAACAGGTATGTCCTCTCCCCTTCTCTTGGGAGGCGATGGTTGGCTGTTCTGGTTAGAGGTCTGCCCCTGCGTGAGAGGAGTAGCCTGTGGCTTTGGCGCCCTGATAATGAAGGGTGCCCTAGGTGTGGGCGCGAACGAAGCTGCGGCTTGTCTGTTGCTGCGTGACTGAGGGTGTATCTGAGAAGGTGCCCGTATAATGAAGGGCGGTCTAGAGACACCATTGGCTACCAATGAAATGGTTGCCCCCCTTTGTGAGCTGGCAGGCACATGCAAAACAAAAGGCTATTTTGGTGGTTCCCTCCTCTCACTGTCTGTACTCGTCATAGTGATTGTATAAGGATCGTTGTTTGCGTTCAATGGGTCCTTATATACGTGCAATGTTTGGTTTTCTGGGCACGTCGAGTTACTGCTATCTAACTTGAGTAAACTATCATCCAGCATATGTTGAATGTCATCTTTCAATGCCCAGCAGTAATCCGTATCATGCCCAGCAGTAATCCGTATCATGACCACACAGCTGGTGGTAGTCACAGAAATGGTCCAGCCTGAAAGATCTCGGAACTGGTGGTTCGTTAGGTAAGGCTAAAGAAGGGTTCTTCAGCAGTTCACAATGACGTCTGTGACGCTTCAGAGCTTCCTCGGACACCTTCTTAGGTTGAATGTGCCCTACCCCTAACAATTGTTCCAACAGTTCTGAATGCTTTACAGGTAGGGCCGCATACTTTGAGCAATCCTTACACTCAAAGTTTGGTTTTCACTGGGGGGCTTTTTAGGAGCTGCTGTGTCTTGGCTGGTTCCTGCACCAGCTGTAGCCTCAGGAGGTGTCATAGGTGCCTTCTTGTTCTTGTTCTTTGCGCCCTCAGTCAACGCAGCTATTGTCGTCATCGTTGCCTCGCCTTTATCTTTAGCCTTGTTGTGGGCGTTCCTGTAGGCGACATACGCCGGGTCTTTGCTAGCCTCCCCAGCATCTTGGATGCTTCTAACTTGAGCGAAGGCCTGATGTAAAGAGTTTTGGGAAAGGTAGTACAGCTTTGACTTAATGAAGTCATTGACTGCTCCTCTGAATATAGCAAGTAGATGTGAATCTGCGATTGGCTCATGGATTTCATTCAAGGTAGCATTTCAACGCTGTATGAACCTCTGGATTGGTTCGAGCGGGTCTTGTTTCACCCCCATGAGCTGATCCAACGTGACTTTCGACTTTAAGTTGTATTTAAAGTGGGTCACGAATTGTGTCAGAAGCTCTTCCAAAGTTGAGATGGAAGAGTGTGGGAGGGCTCGGTACCAATCCAAAGATTTCCTTGTCAAGGACATAGCAAAGACTCGAATAATCGTGTGTGGCCACTGTTGTAACAACAAGGGTTCAGATCTAAAGGTGACCAAATGAGAGTTAGGATCCCCCTCCCCATTATACTTGGTAAAATGAGGCAAGGACATCCCTGTTGGCAACGACAACATAGGGACCGCTGAACTGATAGGATCATCATGATAGAAGTCCATGATCTGAATGGTATCTAAACCAGTGACTTTGAGGCATCTAACCTCCTCGGTAAGAGTCTGGATAAGCCAGAAAGCCTGGTCTAGACTTGTTGATAGAGGCGTCTGTGCAGAAGGCATTGGAGGTTGGACTGGGAGGGCAGCGCTAGAGAATGGAAACGTAGGAAGAGGTTGGTTGGCAGCTGGTGGGGTGGGGATCCCAGCAGGTAGGGGAGCCTCTGAAGACCACCATCCACTGGTTTTCGAAGAGGGGTTAGCTACCACCTGCTACGTGAGATAAGGATGGGGATACTGCAGGACCACCTGTGGAACATGCGTTGCGGGTGCAACCATGGGTTGCACGCCATACACCACAGACTAGGTATGTTGCGCCGTCGGGTTGGCCCACTGACTTGCGGTAGCCTGTTGGATGTAAGTTTGTGGCTGAATAGCTGCGATAATCTGTTGAGTTGGAGAGCGCAGAAGCGACAAGGTCTACGCTGGGCGCATTGTGGATATGTTGTGGGGTTGGATTTGTGGGATGAAATGTGGTGCGGTGGTCGCTGGAACCACTGACGGAATGTGGAGTACACGTGGCGAAGAAACCGCCCCCATGTTGTTATGAGGTATTTGGATTTGTAACCCAGATGGCTGCGCAGTGGCTTGTGGAATGACGGGGAAATGCGCCTGTGTGGTCATGGCTAGGTCAAGAGGAGTAGCCTCTCCATTGAAAGGAAATAAGGAATTTAGGTAGGTGTGGGGGCTCAGAGTATGGAACGAATGTTTCGACTGGGCTACCAATTCATCCTCTTCCTCCTCCCCATTCTGGGGCTCCAGCGTAGCCTATGAAGCTTGGCCCTTGGCCATGACCAACTGTGTTATAATTTCATGTTGATGTTCAGTCAAAGGGATAATGTCATAGGCTATTGGAGTGAAATCGTGACCTCCTCGATGGATCATCTCAAAGTTTCTTTTTGCTTCGATCTCAGCTCGGCTAAGGGCAAGCTTTGCCTAGATCTTTACGCAAATGAAGTTGTATTCTTCAGGGGTCATGACTGTGAAAATGAGGTCTTTTCCCTGTAATCTCAATGACCTACGCGATGGTCCCTACGGTCCTGCTGCATCAAAAGCTGGTATGGTGACAGCGATAGGGTTCACAGATGTGGCACCCACATCAGCGGCGACCATGGCGGTTGTGGTTGTGTATGCAGAATCCATTGATGAGGTGGATTAGCTATGAAAAATGACTAGATCTAATAAGAGGCTGACAAAAAGATCGTAAATAGGCTTTCTACCCTGTAGGATTCCAGAGGAATCGTTCCTGTGACCGATCTACACCATGCGATTTGCCGTAAACTTCCCTGGAGGTATTACGTTTACGGTTTTTTGGGTATAAATCGCTAACAGGGCTACCCAAAAAATATGGATCGGAGGTTCAGGCCCTCCTTCTAGTGCCAGAAAACTGTAATGATGGAAAATGTCGACAGCTGGAAAATACCAAACAAAATCGCGTGTGCACAGTTTTAACCATGGATCCGTGCAAGGGCTATGCTGGAAAAACAAATCCGTGGCACCCTAAACAGTCTTGTCGATCAGACAGGGACTTACTAATCAGTGAACCGATGAAGATTACGAATGTGTCGTGGAATGATATGATTTGGCGAGTCGTGAAATGAGAGAAAAGCGATGTAGATGAATGGTAACGACAATGATAGCATCAACACGACAACAGGAATCAGACACGAGAGAAACACGTAATTGCAAAATCTATAGTTTGACCCGGGAAAATGAGTATTTTGTATATTCAAGTTACATTGGGGAGACCCCGATTGTTTTGTATAAAGAGAACACAAAGCAACAAGAAACAAGCAAACTGTCTGAGCAGGAGTGCAGAATAGAATCCGATGTACCTTATAGGTCGGAGAAGGGATGCAAGGAAGGTCAAGTTCTGACGTCTATTGATCAACTGCTTCTGATCAATAGAAACTCAGAAACCACACCAGATGATGTCTGGATCTCTGATCTGCTCCTTTTTCCTTAAGTAGTCTCTGCTCGGAGCTGCCGATAATAGCCAATGGAGAAAGTTGTGTCTTCACCAAAGGGGAATCGCTCTTACTGCCAATGTTCAAGCGAAGTGTCTCCTGTCTCTATCTCTCTGTTGTTGTTTCTTTTTGGTCATCTATTGCCATGCTCTTTTCTTCGCCAACTGGGATATTTATAGGTTTGACGATATGTGGAGAAGGCACAGCTGTGATGACACGTGTTTCAAACTTTTCGGAAGATCACTGACTTGACCATCCTTATGTTGAAACCTGTATCTACGCACAATACGTGCATCTGCGTATTGTGCGTATGAGTGAAAAATGTGGGTCGGACATGTCTCCATTGATTTTGGGCTACATTACGCTCGTATGCATTGCATCGCATACAAGAGCGTAATAAAGCATGAAGACAATAGATTCAAGCTGCTTTATGCTCAATTACGCGGCCATGCATAGTGAAGCGTAAGCAATGATTTATTTTGACGATGACACACGCTGTGTTGCGTAAATAGCGTAAGGCGGCCAATGTGTAAAAAAGAAAAGCATCGATCTACTATGTGTCATTGATCTCTTTTTGACCTTTTCGACACTCATTACGCTACCATGCGTACTAAGCGTAAACTCGGCCTTGAACAAAAGACTTAGCCAAAATATACGGGAAGTCGCATATTACGCTGCTTAGGCCTTAGGCTTTGCCAAAACTGCTGAAGTAAGCTACCTTTGAATGTCGGACTATGTTACGCAAAGCGTCATTACGCTATGCTACATGCTATAGCGTAAATATGGAAACATAGTGAGATGAGAAATCTGCAAAGGGAACCAAAGTCTTGATGCCACGTGCCTCCTTCCGTTGCCCTGTCTTGTTCTTCTTTCTGGAATTCTGTCATGTACTCGTGCCCGACTCACGAATCTTTGCCTGAGGCCAACTAGCAATTTCCACGGTGTTTCATTGTTCAAATTTGTTCCTCTAAAAATTTCCTTTTTGTCCCTATTTTCCTTCGATTCTACACCATATTTTCGTGAACCGCACAAAATCACTAGAAAATTTTTTCTGCTTAACCCTAAAATTTTTTTTCTATCTTGTTGCCTAAAGAAAAATGAGCTTTGTAGCTCAGTAATCCTTTGCTTTTGATCAACCATCTCTTACCATTTCCAACCAAGAGGTGACTTCTGATCCTTCTGCAAGCTCTGCATGGAAATGATCTCGTATGTTGAACTCTCCATCGAATCAAGATAGGAACCCAACTTTAGGCCTCTATTTTGTCAACCACTCAGTCAACGATGATCCTTTTGGATCCACTAAAGTATTTCTTAATGCTTTTTAAAAATCCAAATGCGAAGCTAATGATCTTCGATATTTGCTTTCTCAATGCCAACAACAGCTTATTTCAGCACAAAATCAATGTGCTGATCTATAACAGAAAATTCATGAAGCCTAATCCTCCAATCCTACTCCATCAGATGTTTCATCAATTCCTACGATTTTGGAAAAGATGATCTAGTCTACTACAAAGGGTTTCCGCAAACAACTCACTACCATGGATCGTGCTGAGAGGACTAAGGTGTATATTGAACAACTTCACTTAGAAAAACTGTTAATTCATAGCTTGCACATTTTGGCCCCTAAATTAGAGGCCTCAACGCCTAAAGGATATTCTCTCCTTCAGCAATATTTTTATTCCTTACAGCAAGAGCATAATTTTAGGCTCCAAGAAGCCTATCTCCATGTAGAAACTACTTCTATTGATGTGCATCACCAAAAAATGGAAACTTTTCCACACAATGCTGTACAGAAGCTGGTTGAATGCATTTCTTATATTCAACAATCACCTACCTTCCAAAATGCTCTCATGTAAGCCTGGACGAAGAAATTAGAAGAGGCCTTTCTTAAGGAGCATTTGTATTTCAACATTTGCAAAGAGGCCCATAGGAAAGTAGATGAAGAGAAAGAAACTGCTACATCTACTGAAGCCAAGGCTGACAAGCTAGACCCTATTCCTACTATCAAAGAGGTCTGTAAAGAGACCATGCACCAAGAATGGGTTGCTACCTTTTTGCACCAAGAAAGGGATGCTACCTTTTTGAAATTTGGGAAATGGCTCAAGGATTATGGAGCCATTTCAAAAAATTTCTCTTTTTAGCGAAATTAGGAGAAAAATCAACAAGCCCAAAGATCTTAGATAGATTCGCATGCAAATGCTCAGTCCCATCCTAATCTTAGTGACCAACAGTCCTCTACCTCCCAGTAGCATCAGCATCAGTAGCATGTTCCCAAGAAAAAACCCCAACAACAGAAAAAATCCTAGAACAAATCCCAGAAAAATTCTCAGAAAAAATCCCAAAAACAACAGTATTTTCCCTAGTAGCTAGAAAAACATTCCATACAACAACAAAAAAATTCTAGACAACAATAGGGAAATTGTGGGCAAGATCGTCGGCCCAATAGTGGCAGTTTTCCTGACAAAAATTAGGATAATTTTCATAGTCCTAATCCTACAAAAAATTACTCTTTTTTACCCTAACCCTTTTGTCCCTTTGTTTGCAGATCATGGTTCTGTAGGTTGCGAGACTGGTTTTTTAGATCTTGGTTCTATTTTTATAGATCGTGTTCTAGTTTCTGGTGGTAATTTGTTTGGTTTTTTCAAATCGTAGGCCTAATCTTCTAAGTGTTAGTGTTTTTTTGCAGGGTTCTTTAGGTCTTGATCATTGCCAGGGTTATTCTAGTCACAGCTGTAGTCATGGTTTTTCTGGCCATGGTCACGATCGTGGTTGCAGCCCCTTGAGCCACGATCATAGACCTTCCTTCAGCCATTGATTTTCCAATGGTTGTAGTCATGGTTCTAATGGCCATGGAATCTCTAGTTATGGTGGCCACATCGTCTCTAATTTCTCAAGTCACAACCTTGTTATTTCTCTCGGTTGTGGCTTCTCCAATAGGTTTGGCAACTCTACTGGTCATGGCCAAGGTTTTAGCAGCTTCACTGATGACAATGGGGGTTCTAGGTGATTCAGATCTAGTCGATCTAGTCATTGCCTATGTAGTTCTTAGGGCTCATGGCCTCCCTACCCTCTTTTTCTAGATCCACAATTGTCTCTTATCTATGCTCTATGTTCTACCATTGCGTAGTTCCCTGACGTGTCTATCTAAGACTCTATGCTTGTCCTTGCCTCTACAACCAATATCAGTGGTGGCTTGACTTTCCCTGATCCTGCAAAAAACTTCAGTGGTGGTTATTTTTCCAGTAGTGTTTTTTCTTCTTGCAGCAACAATTTTTTACAGCAACAATGGCTTCAACAATGGTGGTGCTCCTAATGGCAAGGGTATTGACAACACACGTTGTAGTGGTAGTCCCTTTTTACAAAAAAATGTCAGATAATAGTGGGGGCGATTTACATAATTGTAATGCCAAAAGGTCTAATGGTGATGTATTTGTTTTTGGGCCATTAAACTCCAAAATCCTAGTCCAATCTTTGATACCTAGTACTGGGCCCCACATGTTAATCATTGTCTTCCATGCTCAACCCCTCACTACCATTCCTTTCCATTTGGTTGCGATGTAGACCTCCACTCCTGTTATCTATGAGACATTTTTTTCCACAATTTCCCCGAACAACCCCCCATCAACTCAAACTTCTATGCCATCTAGACCTCTGCCAAAATTCTCCTCCCTTTGAGTTTTTCACTAGTTGCCTAGATTCCTCCTTCTCATTCACATTCATCTTTCTAGTTACCTGCACTTAACCATAAAGCCTATGCATATTTTCTCTTCACTTAAAATAAATATCTACAAAATCAAAAACCATATGTCTCATTTCGTGGTTCACAATTTTTTGTCTCACGTCCTCTCAGCAAACGAAACTAAAGTTCTGAGCTATGGTTTAAATTTCATCCCTCGCCTTCTTTCCATGGACAAGATGGCTATTTTTAAAGAATTCACTACATTCTCTCATCTTTTGTGTGTACAAAATTTTTTTAATAATAAATCTAAAGACAACATTTTGTCTTCTCCATTTATTTCTACAATTCAACTTGCAAAAATTAATTTTTTTCATCCCAATAAATGGAATCCCCCTTTTAGTAGTTTCAATCTGGAGCTAGAACACTACATTCAAAATTGCTTAGATTCCCTTGAAACTACTCTTACACCCATTACTTTTTGCAATCAACCCCTTCTTCCAAGATGTCTTCTTGGAGCACTCCAAGGACTTTAGAATGACAAGAATATCATGATTCATTCTACAGATAAAAATTTGGGTGTTTGTGTTTTGGAATCTAGCTAGTACCTGGAAGAAGCAACTTATCATCTTGCTGATTTTGATGTCTACCTTTGTGTTGACTCAGTTCCATGACAAAATATTTGACATTAATTTATTTCTATTATTAACCGATTTTATAAAATTCCTTATAATTTTAAGGATTTCATTTTAGAATACAAGGTTTCTAAACCTTGTAACTTTTATCTTATCCCTAAAATTCATAAACTAGTATTGGTTGGTCACCCAATTTGTTCATATTCTAGCTATCTACTTGAACCTGCCTCTCACCTACTCCATTTTCTACCATTCCCAATTCTTTGTTCTCAATCATATCACCTTAAAGATTCCTCTACCCTAATCCGAGACCTCCATTCCACATCTCTACCTCATAACGTACTTCTTTTTATGTTTGATGTAGAATCATTATACCCCAGCATTTCCACGGATCAGGGCCTCTTTGCTCTCAAAAATATGGTTGATGAATATTTCACTACCAACCCTACACATTTGTAGTTCCTTTACAATAATGTCATTATGAAACTTTTGACATTGGTGCTTCAAGAACACTACCTTGAATTCAACAGGGTTCTTTATAAACAAATTAGGAGCACTGCCATGGGTAGCAACTTTGCTATTGTCTATGCATGCCTTTTCTTATGCCATTTGAAAAAATAGGTTTTTGTTGCCCCTTTGTTCGATAATATTTTATAATTTAAAAGGTTTATCGATGATGCTTTTGGCATTTTAAGTGGCATGAAAGATTCCCTTCGTACCTTGATTTCAAGGTATGGTAATGTTTATCCTTCAATAAACATTACCCCCACCATATTCGACTACGTAATTAATATTTTGGATGTTACCTTTTTCAAAGGTGCTCATTTCACTAACACAGCTATTTTATCTACCTAGTGCTATCAGAAACCTTTGAATGCCTATCAGTACATTCCTTTCTTCTTTTGGCATCCCTTCCATTAGAAGAAAGCTTTTATTATTGCAGAGCTCAAAAGGTATCTTCTCAAGGAATCTTGCCTCGATGATCTTCAACAGATTTGACCTGAACTGTTTTGATGAATTCGGGCTCATGGTTATCCCTCCTGCTTGCTGTTTAAATGCTTTAGTCTAGTTCCTGATGCTTCTCAACAATCCATTTTGGAGAGGCTTCATCAGAGTCATGACATTTGTAGGAAACAAACCCTTCTCATCTTCAAAATGGATTTTAGTCCCTATACTAAATCCTTGAACATGAGGGCTTTCCTAAACCCTATACATGTTAGGCTTCACCAGAAATATTTGATACTCTAGAACGTCATTCCAGTAGTGATCCTGTGCTGGTGTAATCCTAAAAAGCTATCATCTCTTCTTGTTTGGAACAAATTCAGGTGCTCAACCCCACCCTCACTTCGACCTAAATGAGTGGGGTCGATTTAAACTTTTGGACTCAAACAAAGATTTTTTGAATTTTAGTTAAAGTTGAGGCATCTATAACTTGAGCACCTTCATGCTCTTTGACTTTGTACTTCTTAGTTGAAACATACTGAAGAAAGGTGCATCTCCTCAAAAGCATTTTTTGTTCATAGCTTTGTTTGTCCATGTCAAATTGATCCTTGTTCAAATTTTATTCCTCTAAAAATTTTCTTTTTGTCTCTACTTTCCTTCCATTTTAAACCATATTATTGTGAGCTGCATGAGATCATCATAAACTTGTTTTAGCTTAACCCTAAAAGTTTTTGTCTATCTTGTTGCCTGATGAAAAATGAGCTTTGCAGGATAGCAATCCTTTACTTTCGATCAACCATTTCTTACTGTCTCTAAGCAAGAGGTGACTTCTAATCATTCTGCAAGCTCTGTATGAAAACAATCTCTTATGTTGAACTCTCAATCACATCAAGATAGGAACCCAACTTCAGGCCTTTATTTTGTCAACCGCTGAGTCAACAATGATCCTTTTGGCTCCATTGAAGCATTTTTTGATGCTTTTTGGAAATCCAAATGCGAAGTTGATTATCTTCGATAACTGCTTTCTCAATGCCAACAATAGCTTGTTTCAACACAAAATCAATGTGCTAATCTATAGCAGAAAATTCATGAAGCCCAATCCTCTAACCTTGTTGCATTAGATGATTCATCAATTCCTATGATCTTGGAAGAGATGATCCAGTCTACTACAAAGGGTTTTCGCAAACACCTCACTACTGCGGATCACACTAAGAGAACTAAGGTGCATATTGAATAGCTTCACTCAAAAAAATTATTAATTCACAGCTTGTGCATTGTGGCTCTTAAATTAAAGGCCTCAATGCCCAAAGGAGATTCTCTCCTTTAGTAAGATTTTTCTTATTTGCATCAAAAACATAATTTTAGGCTCTAAGAAGCCTCTATCTCCATGCAAAGATTACTTTTGTTAATGTGCATTGCCAAAAAATGGAAGCTTTTCCACACGATGCTGTACAAAAGCTGGTTCAATGCATTTTTTGCATTCAACAGCAACCTGCCTTCCAAAATTCCTTCATGCAAGCCTACACGAAAAAATTAGAAGAGGCCTTAACGAGCGTTTGCATTTTGACATTCACAAAGAGGCTTGCTAAGAAATCAGATGAACAACAAAAAATTGTTGCCTCTACTACTGAAGCCAAAGCTAACAGGATGGACCTTGTTCCTAATGTCAAAGAGGTCTATAAAGAGATCATGCACAAAGAATGGGATGCTACCTTTTTGAAATTTGGGGAATAGCTTAAGGATTTTGGAGCAAAGAATTTCTCTTTTTAGCAAAATCAGGGGGCAAATCAAAAGTCCAAAGATGTTAGATAGATCTGCACACAAATGCCCAATCTCATCCTAATCCTGTTGATCAACAGTCCTCTACCTCCTAGCAGCATCAACATCAGAAGCATGTTCGCAAGAAAAAACCCCAGGAGTAGAAAAAATCCTAGAAAAAATCCCAGCAACAATAGTATTTTCCCTAGCAACAATAGAAATAATCCAAACAACAATAAAAAAATTCCAAACAACAACAAAGAAATTGTGGGCAAAATTTTGGGCCCAATTGCGGCAATTTTCGTGACCAAATCAAGATAATTTTCATGGTCCTAATCCTGCAAAAAATTACTCTTTTTACCCTAACCCTTCTGTCCCTTTGTCTGTTGATCATGGTTTTGTAGGTTGTGAGACTGGTTTCTTAGATCTTGGTTCTATTTTTACATACCGTGTTCCAGTTACTAGTGAAAATCTGTTTGGTTTTTTCAAATCGCAAGCCTAATCTTCTAGGTGTTGGGGTTTTTGTGTAGGGTTCTTTAGGTCTTGATCATTGCCAGGGTTCTTTTGGTCATGGCTACAGTCATGGTTTTTCTGGCCATGGTCATAATCATGGTTCTGATGGCCATCGCATCTCTGATTTCTCCAGCCGTGACGTCATTGTTTCTCTTGGCTGTAGCTTCTTCGGTAGGTTTGGAGACTTTGGTGGTCACAGCTAGGGTTTTAGCAATTTTGTTGATGATGGAGGGGATTCTGGGTGATTCAAATCTAGTTGATCCAGTCACCACCTACTTGGTTCTTAGGGCTCATGGCCTCCCCATCGTCTTCTGCCAGATTCGCGGCCATCTCTTATTGATGCTCCAAATTATGCCATTGCGTAGTTCCCTAACGTGTTCATCTCTGGCTCTATGCTCGCCCCAACCTCTACAGCCAACATTAGCAGTGGCTCGACTTTCCCTGATCCTGCAAAAAACATCAGTAGCGGTTCTTTTTCCAATAGTGGTTTTGCTTCTTGCAGTAGCAATTTTTACAGTAGCAATGGCTTCAATAGTGGTGGTGCTCCTGATGGCAGGGGTATTGACAACACATGTTGTAGTGGTAGTCCCTTTTTGCAACAAATGTCAGATAATAGTGGGGGTGATTTACATAACTGTAATGCCAAAAGGCCTGATGGTGATTTATTTATTTTTTGGTCTTTAAACTCCAAAATCCCAGTCCCATCTTTGATACTTGGGACTAGGCCCCACATGTCAATCATTTTCTCCCATGTTCAACCCCTCATCATCGTCCCTTTTCCTTTGGTTGTGATGCAAACCTCCACTCGTATTATCTCTAGGACATTTGTTTCAACAATTTTCCTAAACAACCCCCCATTAACTCAAACTTCTGTGCCATCTGCACCTTCGCCAAAACCTTCCTCCATTTGAGTTTTTCACCAGTTTCCTAGAAGCCCCCTCCTTGTTCACATTCATCTTTCTAGTTACTTGTGCTTGACTAGAAAGCCTATGCCCATTAGCTCTTTTCTCGAAAAACTATGCACAAAATCAAAAATCGTATGTCTCATTTTGCAATTCAAAATTTTTTGTCTCACATTCTCTTGGAAAACTAAACTAAAGTTTTGAGCTACAATTTAAAATTCATCCCCTACCCTCTTCCCATGGACAAGATGACTATTCTTAAAGAATTTATTGCATTTGCTCGTCTTTTTCATCTACAAAACGTTTTTAAGAATAAACCTGAAGACAACATTTCATCTTCTCTATTTATTTTTGCAATTCAACTTGCAAAAATTAAACTCCGCCATCCCAGTAAATGGAATCCCCCTTCCAGTAGTTTCAATTTGGAGCTAAAACATTGCATTCGCAGTTGCCTAGATTCCCTTGAAACTACTCTTGCACCCATTAATTTTCACAGTCAACCCCTTCTCCCGAGATGTTCTCTTGGAGCACTCTAAGGACTTCAAAATGACAAGAATATCATGATTCATGCTACGGATAAAAATTTGGGTGTTTGTGTTTTGGACTCTAGCTAGTACTTGAAAGAAGCAACTTGTCATCTTACCGATTTCAATGTCTACCTTCATGTTGACTTAGTTCAATTGGGAAATCTTTGCCATCAACTACTTTTTATGTTAACTAGTTTTCTAAAATTCTTTGTAATTTTAAGGATTCGATTTTTCAATACAAGGTTTCTAACCCTTGTAACTTTTATTTTATTCCTAAAATTCATAAATCAATTTTTGTTGGTAACCCAACTTGTTCATATTTTGGCTATCTGCTGGAACCTTCCTCCTACCTACTCCATTTTCTGTTGTTCCCAATTCTTTGTTCTCAACCATATCACCTTAAAGATTCCTCTACCTTAATTTGAGACCTCCATTCTAGATCTCTACCTCATAACGTACTTCTTTTTATGTTTAATGTAGAATCATTGTATCCCAACATTCCTATGAATTAGGGGCTCTTTGCTCTCAAAAATATGGTTGATGGATATTTCACTGCAAACCCCACACCTTTGTAGTCCCTTTACAGCAATGCCATCATGGAGCTTTCAACATTGGTGCTTTGAAAGCACTATCTCAAACTCAACGGGGTTCTTTATAAACAAATTAGGGGCACTGCCATGGGTAGCAACTTTGTTGTTGTCTACGCATGCCTTTCCTTGTGCCATTTGGAAAAATACGTTTTTGTTGCTCCTTTGTCCAATAATCTTTTATATTTTAAAAGGTTTATTGATGATGCATTTGGCATTTGGAGTGGCACAAAAGATTCCCTTCATACCTTGCTTTCAAGGTTTGACAATGTCTATCCTTCAATAAACATTACTCCCACCATCTCTTACTCCACAATTAATATTTTGGATGTTACCTTTTTCAAAGGTGTTCATTTCGCTAACACGGGTATTTTGTCTACCAAGTGCTAACAAGAACCTTTGAATGCCTATCAGTACATCCCTTTCTCCTCTTGGCATCCCTTCCATAAGAAGAAAGCTTTTATTATTGCGAAGCTCAAAAGGTATCTTCTCATGGAATCTTGCCTCGGCGATCTTCAACAAATTTGGCGTTAACTATTTCGACAACTTCGGGCTCATGGTTATCCCTCCCGCTTGCTGTTTAAATGCTTCAGTTTGGTTCCTACTGCTTCTCAATGATCCCTTTTGGAGAGGCTTCATTAGAGTCGTGACATTTGTAGGAAATGAACCCTTCTCGTCTTCAAAATGGATTTTAGTCCCTCTACTAAATTCTTGAATGTGAGGGCTCTCCTAAACCCTATACTTGTTTGGCTTCACTAGAAAGATCTGACACTCCAGAAAGTCATTCCAGAAGTGATCTCCTATTAGCATAATCCTAAAAAGCTATAATCTCTTCTTGTTTGGAACAAATTCAGGTGCTGAACCCCACCCCCACTCTAGCCTGAATGAGTGGGGCTAGTTTAAATTTTTTGACTCAACTAAATATTTTTTGAATTTTGGTTAAAGTTGGGGCAGGGCATCTATAACTTGAGCACTTTCATGCTCTTTGACTTTGTACTTCTTAGTTGAAACATACTGAAGAGGGGTGCAACTTCCCAAAAATGTTTTATGTTCATTGCTTTGTATGTCCATGTCAAATTGATCCTTGCTCAAATTTGTTCGTTTGAAAATTTCCTTTTTGTCTCTTGTTTCCTTCCATTCTAAACCGTATTTTCATGAGCTGCACAAGATCACCACAAAATTTTTTCAACTTAACCCTAAAAAGTTTTTCAGCTTAACCCTAAAATTTTTTTAGTTTAACCCAAAAAATTTTCTAGCTTGTCCCAAAAATTTTTTTAGCTTAACCCTAAAATTTTTTCAACTTAACCCTAAAAAATTTTTCAACTTAACTCTAAAAAGTTTTTCAACTTAACCCAAAATTTTTTTTAGCTTAACCCAAAAATTTTTTCAACTTAACCCAAAAATGTTTTCAACTTAACCCTAAAAATTTTTTAAGCTTAACCCTTGAATCCTAAACTTTGAATCATAAACCCTGAATCCTAAACCCTAAAATACTAAAAACACCTAAACCCTAAACCTTAAATCCTATAAAACTAAACCCTAAATAATAAATCATAAATCCTTAAACCCTAGTCCATGAATACTGCACCCTAAATTGTAAAATCCTTCACCTTTAAACATCAACCCTAAACCCTAATCCCTAAATACTAAGCCCTAAACTCTAAATCCTAAACCTTAAAATTGTAAACCATACAAATCATAAGTTGTAAAACCCTAAACCCTAAATCCTAAAACCTAAAGCCATAAACCCTAAATCCTAAATCCTATAACCATAAAAACATACACCATAAACCCTAAACTCTAAAATCCAAAACCTTGAACCCTAAATCCTAAAATCCTAAACCACAAACCCTATAAGCTAGAATCTTAGAACCATAATCACTAAAACTAAACCATAAACCATAAATCATAAAATCCAAAACCCTAAATTCTAAATACTAAACTCTAATAAAAAACCTTAAACCCTAGAACCCTAAATCTTAGAATCCTAGAATCATAAATAATAGAATCCTAAACCATAAATCTAGAAACTCAGAACCCAAAATAGTAGAACCAGGAATCCTAGAACCTTAAATCCCTAAAATTTAGAAATCTAAACCATAAACCCTAAATCTTAAATCGAAAAACCCAAACCATAAACCATAAATTATAAAACCTAAATCCTAAATTCTAAAATCCTAAAACTCTAAACCTTGAACACTAAACCATTTATTATTAACCCTAACCCTAAACCTTGAACTCTAAACTGTTAATCTAAAACACCAAAACCCAAACTCCAAACCTTGTACCCTAAACCTTGAATATCAAATCATAAATCCCAAATCCCAAATATTGAATCTTGAACACTAAGCCCTAACCCTTGAACCCTAAACCCTAAACCATAAACCATAAACCCTAAACCCTAAATAATATAGCCTAAATTCAAAACCCTAAGCCTTGAACTTGAAACCCCAAACTCTAAATCTTAAGCCTTGAACACAAAACCTAGAACCTAGATCCCTAATCACTTAACCTTTAATCCTGAATCCTAAACACTAAATCAAGAACTCTGAACACAAACCTCAAACCTTGAATCCTAAACCCTAAACCCTAAACCTTAAACTCTAAAATCCTATATCATAAAATCTAAAACCTTGAAACCTAAACCATAAACTCTAAACCTAGAACTCCAATCCCTAAACCATGAACTATAAACATTAAACCCTAAACCTTAAACCCCAAATCCTAAACCTTAAATCACAAGCCTTGAAACCTAAACCCTAAATCATAAATTATGAACACTAAACCTTAACCCTAAATCCTATATCCTAAACAGTGAATCCTAAGCCATGAATCTTGAATACTAAACCCTTAATCATGAACCTTGAACCCAAAACTTTGAACTTGAAACCCTAAACATGGAACCTAGATTGTTGATTTCTAAATCCTAAATCCTTAACCCAAAATACTAATTCTAGAACCCCAAATCCAAAACCCTGAATCTTGAACTCTCAACACTAAAGCCTAAATCCTAAACTTCCAACCCAAAACCCTAATCCTTGAACACTAAAACCTAAAACATAGATTTAGAATCCTAAATCTTGAACCTTAAATCCTATGCTCTAAACCTTGTTTCCTAAATCCTAACCCTTAAACCTTAAACAATAAATACTAAATCCTAAATAATAAATACCTACACCCTTAAATCATAAAATAGTTAATCATAAAACCCTAAATCTTAAATCTAAACTCTAAACCCTAAATCCTAAATCCTAAACCTTATACCATAAACCCTGAACCTTAAATCATGAAATGTAGAACAATGAACCCTAAACATTGAATCCTAAAACCTTAACATTAAACCCTAATCCATTTCCCTTAATCCTCAACACTTAATCTCAAATCTCAAACATAGAACCATGAACACCTAATCCTGAATCTTGAATCCTAAACCATGAACACTAAACCCTCAAATCTAATCCCCAAACCTTGATGCTTGAATCCCAATTCTTGAACCGTGAACCATGAACCTAAAACTCTTAATCATGAATCTTATCGACACTAAACCCCAAACCTTAAAAACAGAATCTTGAATCTTAAACCCTTAACTCTAAATCCTAAATCCTAAACCTTGAATCCTAAATCCCAAAATTATAAAATATTAAACTCTAAAATCCTATACCCTAAAATCCTAAATACTAAACCCTTAAACCTAAATTCGAAACGTTGAACCCATAACCCAGAATCCTAAATCCTAAACCCTAAATCCTAAACCTTGAATCCAATGCCCTAGACCTTGTGCCCTAAATCTTTAATCCTTAACCCAAATCCTAAACCCCAAATCCTAAACTATGAACCTAGAGTCTAAACCCTTAACCTCAAACCCTGATTAAAACCTCAAAACCTAAATTCTAAAACTTGAACCTTGAATCTTGAACCATGAACTTAGAACACTGAACCAAGAATCTTAAACCTTAAACCTTAAACTTGAAATCTTGAATTTTGAACACCAAATAGTGAATTCCACACCTTAACTATGAACCCTAAATCCCAAACCTTGAACCATGCATATTAAACCTCTCCCCCAAACCCCAAACCCTGAACCCCAAATCTTGAATACTAAACCCTAAAATTGGAATCCTGAACCTTGAACCTTGAACCCTAAATCCCAAACCTTAATCTTAAAACTGTGTACCATAAATCCTAAACCATGAATTATGAACCCTGAACCCTAAATCGTAAACTATAAACCCTAAAACACTAAAACTCTAAACATGTAATTTTCAAAACTCATAATCCTAAACCCTAAACCCTAAAACCCCAAAACCTAAACATTTAATCATTAATACTTAACCCTTAATCCTTAACCTAGAACATTGAATCCTAAACCCTAGCCCTAAGAACCCAAACATTGAACCTCAAATAACAAATCCTAAAACCCAAATCCTAAACCCTGATCCTCAAATCCTAAACACTAAACCCTAAAGCATGAATTCTAAATATTATTCCTTAAACCTTGAACCTTGAACCTTAAACCTTAAACCTTAACCCTTGAACCTCAAACTTAAAACCCTAAAACTTAAACACTAAACTTTAAACCTTGAATCCTACATCCAAAATCTTAAAATCCTAAAACCTTAAAACACTAAATCATAAACCCTAAATCCTAAAATCTTCAACACTAAACTCTAAACCCTAAACCCTAAATCGTAATCCCTTAAAAATGAATCCCTAATCACCAACCCTTAACCTTGAATCCTGAACCCTAAACTTTGAACCCTCAACCTAAATATTGAACCCCAAACTCTGAACACAAAATCCTGAATGCCAAATCCTAAACCTTGAACTCTAAATCTAGAATCTCAATTCATGAACCTCAAACCATAAACCTAGAACCTTAAACATTAAATCGTAAATTATGAACTTTGAATCTTGAACCCTAAACCCTAAACCCTAGAATCCTAACTCGTAAATTCTAAAACCTTAAAGTCTAGGATCCTAAACCCTAGAATCCTAGAACCATAAACACTAGAAAACTATAACCCTAAACTCATAGCCAAGAAACCTAGAACCTAAAATCTTAGAGCTTTAAACTCATAACCTTCAATCATAAGTCCTAAATCCTAAAATATTAAATCCTTAAATCTTGAATTCTAAACCATAAACCTTGAACCCTTAACCATCAAACCTAAACCCTAAACCCTAAGAGCCCTAAATCATAAAACCCTAAACTCTAAAAATCATAAAACCTTGAAATCCTAATCTCTAAATATCCTAAAATCCTAAAACCCTAAATTCTAAAACATGAACCATCCATCCTAAACCCTAAACCATAAATCCTAAGACATATAACATTAAACCATCAAACCTAAACCATAAGCTTGAGCCCTAAACCCTAAACACTAAACACTCAAACCCTAAAATCCTAAACCCTAAAACCTTTATCCCTAAACCATAATCCTTAAACCTTGAACCCTAAATCATAGATCCTAAATCCTAAAACACTAAAACCCTAAACCCTAAAAACCTAAAATCCTAAACCTTAACCACTAGAAGCCTAAATCCTAAATCCTAATACCTAAGATCATAAATCCTTAATCCTAAACCCTAAACCTTGAAGACTAACATTATAAACCGTATAACCCTAAATCCTAAGACCTAAACTACAAACCCAAAATCCTAAACACTAAACCCTAAACCCTGAATTCTAAAACTTGAACCCTATACCATGAACACTCAATCCAAAACCTAGAACCCTAAACCTTGAACCATAACTTTGAACCCTAACCCCTAGACCCTAAACTTCAAATTCCAAACCCTGAATCATGAACCTTGAACCTTAAACCCTAAACCTGGAACCTTGAACCCTGAACCCTGATTCCATAAGCTTGAACCTTCAATGATAAACCTTAAACATTGAATCCTAAGCCTTAAACATGAAACTCTAAATCCTGAATTCTAAATTGTTAACCATGAATCCTAAACCTTAAATCATAATTCCTAAAGCCTCAACACTAAATCTTAAAATCCTAAAAGTTAAAATGCTAAAATCATAAATCCTAAATGCATAACCATGAACACTAAACCTTGAACTCTGAATGATGAACTTAAATCATGATCCTTGAATCCCAAACCATGAACCCTAAACCTTGAAGTTAGATCCCTAAACCTTGAACCTTGAAACCTAAACCTTCAACCCTGATCCTTGAACCCCAAACCACCAACCTTGAATCCCAGACTTGGAGCCCTTAACCCATAACCCTAAATCTGGTTACTTGAATCCTAAACCCAAAACACTAAACCATGAACCCTCCATGCCAAACCTTGAATTTCAAACTTGTAGCATAAAAGTCCAAATTCCAAACATTGAACCCATAACCCAAAACCTTGATCCCTAAGCCTTAAACCATGCACTCGAATAATTAATCCTTAATGCTAAACCTAAAACCAAAAATATTGAATAATAAACCTTAAATCCCAAATACTAAACCAAAAACCTTTTTTGTAGAAACCTAAATCTTAAACCCTAAGCCTTGAATGCTTAACCATGAACAATAAAACCAAAACATTAAGCCCAAAATCCTGAACCCTAAATCCTAAATCCTAAACCTTAAACCTTAAACTCTAAAACCCTAAGTGCTCAAATCATAAACCCTTTGATCATAAACCCTAAACTCTAAATCCTAAAATCATGATAGAAAACCCTCAAACCTTGAACACTAAATCCTAAAACTAGAAACATTGTATCATGAACACTAAATCCTAGAATATTAAACCCTAAATTGTAAAACCTTAAACCCTAAAGTCATAAATCCTAAAACCTTAGAACCTTAACACCTAAAGTCTCAATGCATAAGGCTAAAATCCTAAACTATAAAACCCTAAACCCCTAACCTTGAAGCATGAACCCTAAACCTTGAATCTTTAACCCTAAACCATAAAAACCATAGACCATAAAAACCCTAATAACCTAAAATCCTAACATCCCTAAAATCCTATAACCATAAATCTTAAAAATATTAGAACCCTAAAATCCTTAACCTTAAACCCTCAAACCTAAACCCTAAAATCTAAAACCCTAAACAAAAAATCATCAAACCCTAAACACTAACCCCTAAAACTTAAATCATAAAACCCTAAATTCTAAACCTTAAACCATAAAACCTAAAACTATAAACCCTAAACCCTATAACCCTACATGATAAACCCCAAACCTTGAATCATAAACTCCAAATCCTAAGTCCTAAATTGTGAAGCTAGAACCATCAATCTTGAACACTGAACCTAGAACCTTGAAACTTGAATCTCAAACCCCAAACCGGAAATCCTAAAACCCAAACATTTAATTTTAAACCTTGAACAATAAACCCTAAATCATAAATCCTAAATCCTAAACCTTGAACCCTCAGGCCTCAACCTAGAATCATGAACCCTAAATCTCAAATCTTGAACCCTAATCCTTAAATGCAAAATCCTAAACCTAGAATCTAAAACCCTGAACATTAATGCCTAAACCCTAAACCCTGAATACCAAACCCCAAACCCTTAACCTTGATACCTAAATCCTAAACCCTAAACCCTCAACCTAGAACTCCAAACCTTGAATGGAAAATCCTGAACCCTGAAGCTAAAGCCCTAAATCAAAAACCCTAACCTTTTAATTGTTAGTCTTTAACCATCAACACTAAGCCCTAAAAATCAAAACTTGAATATGGAATCACAAATCCTAAATGCTAAACTCAGAATTGTGAACCCTAAACCCTAAACCCTAGTACTATGAACCCCTAAAAATCGAAAATCCTAAACCCAAAAACCTAAAATCATAAATCCTAAACCCTAAACACCAAATCTTGAACCTTGAATTCTAAACTCAGAATCCCAAACCTCAAACCTTGAACCTAGAACACTAAACCCTGAACTATGAATCCTCATTAGTGAATCCCAAATCCTAAACCCTGAGCACTTAAATCTAAACCCTTAACCCTAAAATTGGAACCTTTAACTCTTAACCCAAAATCCTTAATCTTGAACTCTAAATCACAAACCTCAAAACCTAAACACTGAACCATGAATCTTGTACCCTTAATCTTTTACCTAGTATCATAAATCCAAGACCCTAAACTTCAAACCTCGAATTCCAAACACTGAAACCTAAACACTAAACTCATAGTCTTGAATCTTTAACACTAAACATTAAACCTTGAACCCTGAAACCTGAATCCCAAAGCCCAAACACCAAACCTTAAACCCCAAGTCCTAAACATTAAATGCTAAATCCTCAATCCTTAAATACCTCAATACTAAAACCTTAACCCTAAATCATAAAATCCTAAACACTAAGTTCTAAATCCTTAATCCTCAAACCTTAACACTATAGACTAAACCTTAAACCCTAAACCCTCAACATTGAATCCTAAACCCCAAATCATAAACCTAGAACCCCAATCCCCAAACATTAAAGCTTAACCTTGAACCTAAAAGCTTGAACCCTTAAGCTAATCCATGTATCCTGAACCCTGAAACCTAAACTTCAAATCCTAAACCTTAAAAATCAAATCTTAAACCATGAACCATGAATCGTAATCCCTATATAGCAAACCCTAAGTACTAAACCCTAAAACTATAAAATCCTAAATCCAAAGCAATAAACCCTAAACCCTAAACCATGGACCTAGAAGTTAAAATCCTAAACATACAATATTGAACCCAAAACCTTAAATCCAAAACTTGGAACCTTGAACTTGAACCCCAAAACCTAAAACCTCAATCCCTAAAACCCAAACCTTGACCCTATACCCTAAATCCTAAACCCTAAACATATAATCCCAAACCTTAAAACCACAAACCATGAACCTTGAACCTTGAATTGTGAACCCTAACTCCTGAACCTTGAACCCTGAAACCTAAAACCTAAATTGTAAATGTAGAACAACACCTAACTCTGAAGCTTAAAGCCAGAATCCTAAACCCTGAATCATGAACCGTGAGCTTTGACTCCTAAACATTAAAACTTAAATCCCAAATCATAAAATCCAAACGGCGAATCCTAAATGAAAATCCTCAAACCTTGAAATCTAAACCTTGTATCCTATAACTTGAATCTCAAATTACAAATTATTAACCATGAACCATAAACCCTAAACCTAGAACCCCAAACCCTAAACTCAAAATCCTAAAGCTTGAACCTTGAAACCTAAGCCATAAAATGTGAACCTTAAACCAGGAATCCTAAACACTAAACCCTGAACCATAAAACCTAAACTCAAATCCCAAACCCTCATCACTAAATCCTAAACCCCTAAAAGATTAAATACTAAAAATACTAAAACCTTAAAAATCCTAAACACTAAACCCTAAAACCTTGAAACTAAAATCTTAAATTCTAAAATACTCAAACCTGAACCTTAGAATCCTAAACCCTAAATACTTAACCGTAGACCCTAAACCTTGAACCCTAAAAATCAAACCTAAAACCTTAAATCTTCAACCATGAATGCCAAATCCCAAACCTCAAACCTCAAACCATAATCCTTAAATCCTAAACCTAGACCCCCAAACCTTGAATGCTAAACCCTAAATTATAAACCCAAAATCTTAAACTCTGAACCATAAATCCTAAACCCTTAACCTTGAATACTAAACCCCAAACCATGAAATCTAAATCCTAAGCCCTTAGACCTGAACAATAAATCATATACCTTAAACCATGGAACCTTGAACCTTGAATCCTCAAATAATCAAACACTAAATCCTAAAATCATAAATCCTAAATTCTAAATGCTAAACCCAAAATCCTAAATCCTAAATTCTTAGCACTAAACCCTAAATCCTCAACCCTTAACCTTGAATAATGAACCCAAACCATTGGTCCCCAAGCCTTGAATTTTGAATCCTGAACCTTAATCCCTAAACCCTAAATAATGAACACCAATTCCTAAACCCCAAGCCCAAAACCTAGGACCTAAAGTATTTTACCATGAACCCAGAATCCTAAACCCCAAACACTAAATTCTAAACCCAAAATCCTGAACCTAGAATACTAAATCCTAAATCCTAATTTATTAATTCTTAACCTTAAACATAAAATCCCAAACAATAAAGACAAAACTTTTAACCTTGAACCCTAAATCCTAAATCCTACACCAAAAAACCTTAATCCATAAAAATCTTAAACACTAAAAAACCTAATACCATAAAAAATTGAAAATTAAAAATCCTAAAATCATGAATCCTCAACCCTCAACCCAAAACCCAAATACTCTATCATAAATTATAAGCCCTTGAACCTATATCCTAAACCCTAAACCATGAACTCCAAACCCTAAACCTTGAACCCCAAACACCAAATATAAAATCTTGAACCTTGAATCTTGAATGCTTAACCCTAAATCCTTAACATGGAACCCTCAACCCCAAAGCCCAAATCCCAAATACTAAACCATAAATCCTAAACCCTTAACCCTGAATCCTTAATCCTAAATCCTAAGCCCTAAAATCCTAAATCCTAAATCTTATACCATAGAATCTTAAACACTATGCCCTAGAACACTAAACTGTAAATAGTAAAATCCTAGTTTCCTATACCCTAAACCTTAGAACCATGAATACTAAATACTAAACCATAAAACCTAAACCATAGAATCCTCTAACCCTAAACCCTAGAATCATAAACCCTTAACCCTAAATCCTAAAATCCTAAATCCTAAACACTTAATCCTTAACCTTAAATCCTAAATGCTAAAATCATAAAGAACTAAAACCCTAAACATTAAATACGAAACCCTAAACTTGGATCCTTGATCCTTGAAACTTGAATCCTCAACCATGAATCTAGAACCTAGACAGTATATCCTCTACCCCAATCACTAAACCTTGAATTGCAAGCCCTAAAATCCAAACCTTGAATCCCAAATTCTAAACAACAAACTACAAACTCTATATCCCGAATCCTAGAATTGAAACAATGAACCCTAAACCATGACCTTGAATCCTAAACCCTATGCCCCAAACCTTGAATCTTGAATTCCAAACCCTAAACCCTAAATCTTGAACTTAGAACCTTAAACCCTAACCCTCAAGCCTTGAACTCCAAATCCTGAACAATGATCCCTAAATTCCAAACCCTAAAATCATAACCCTAAACCTTGGACCCAAAAATTGACACTAAATACTAAACCTAAAATCCTAAAATATAAATCCTAAATCATGAAATCTCAACATTGAATTGTGAATCCCAAAATCCCATCCATGAGCACCGAATCCCAAACCTCAAATCCGAAACCCCAAACCCTAAACCCACAACCTAAAACTATAGAACATTGAATTCCAAATAGTAAACTCTCAAACCCAAACCTTGAACCTTGAATACTGAATTTGAAACCCTAAAAATAAAATAGAAAACCCTAAACCCCAAACATTAAATGATGATTCCTAAATCCCAAACACTAAAACCTAAACCTTGAGCCTTGAATTCCGAACCTTTAACTACAAACCCTAAAACACAAGTCATGATCCTTAAAACTTGAAGCCTAAACCCTAAATCCTAAACTCAAAACCCAAAATGTTGGATTTGAACCTAGAACCCCAAACCCAGAACCTTGAAGTGTGAATTCTAAATCCTAAACCCTATATCTAAAACCCTTGAGCTTGATTCCTAAACCTTTCATGCTAAACCCTAAATTCAAAACCCTAAAAATTTGAAAACTAACAACCCTAAAGTTCTAAAATCCCTAAATCCTAATATCCTAAACTCTAAATCGTAAATCCTAGAACCTAAACGCTAAACCCTAAACCTTAAAATCGTGAACCTTAAAACCTAAACCTTAAATACTAAAACCCTAAGATCCTAAATCCTAGAACCCAAAACACTGAACCTTAAAACTTTAATTCCTAAACCTTAAAACCATAACACTAAACACTTAACCTAAATGCCAAATGCTCAACACTAAATCCTAAAATTATAAAACCTTAAAATCATAAAACCAAAAACCATAAATCCTAAAACTTGAATCCTGAATCTTAAATCCTAAATTGTATACCTTAAACCCCAAACATTGAACCTGGAACCCTAAGTCAAGAATCCTTAACCCTGAATCATGAACCAAAAGTACTAAACAATGAATCCTTTACCCCAATCCATAAATCCAAAACATTGAACTTCAAATGCAAAACCATGAACTAAAAACTTGGAACCAAGAACATTGAATTCCAAGCCCTAAACCACAAATCCCAAACCCTGAATCTTTAAAACTATTTTCTAAACCCTCAACCCTAAATCGTGAGTCTTGAACCATGAACCCATAATCCTAAAACCTAAAACATAAACCATGAATCCCAAACCTTGAATCCTAAACCCTTAACATAGAATCATAAACCCTAAACTGTAAAACTAATATCCTAAACCTTGAGCCTTAAATCCCTAAAAGTAAAGAATGAAACCTCATCCCTAAACCTTAAATACTATAATCCTAGTATCTTAAATCCTCAACCAAAAATCCTAAAACCCTAAATCATAAATCATAAATGCAAAATCCTAAAACCTTAAAACCCTATATACTAAATCTTGAACCCTAAATCCTAAAACACTAAACCTTGAATCCTAAAACCTAAACACTAGAATCCTAAAGTATAAATAATAAATCCTAAATTCTAAACCCTAAAACCATCAATCCTAAACCCTAAACCCTAAGCCCTAAACTATAAATCCTTAACACTAAACCATAAATCCTAAATCCTAAAACCTAAACCCTCAACCTATTGTTTATAACCATAAATCCATAATCCAAAACTGTTGATCCAGATTCCTTAACCTAGAATCCTAGGTCAAGAACCCTACAACACTAAACCATAGAATCCTAAATACTAAAATAACACAACCCTGAATCTTGAACCTTGAATCCTAAACCCTAAATAGTAAACCCACAATCATCAAGCCTAAATTGAAAACCCCAAAAACTCTAAATACTAAAAAACCTAAAACCCTAAAAAGCCCAAACCCTAAATGCTAAAACCCTTAGCCCTAAACCCTAAACCCTAAAATTCTAAATCCTATATCCTCAAATATTAAACCTTAAACCATAAAATCCTAATCCCTAAGCCCTAAATCATATGCCATAAATACTAAAGCCTAAACAGTAAATCCTAAAACCTAAACCTTAAAACCTCAATGCATAAACATAAACCCTAAACCATAGAATCTTAAGTCCTAGAACCCAAAACCAAAAACCCTAGAACCCTAAATCCTAAAACCATAAAACCCTAAACCCTAATCCCTATACCATATACCCATAATGATCAACCCTAAATTCCAAACACTAAACCATAAAACCTGAACCCTAGAATTCTAAACCATAGAATCATAAAACCCTAAATCCCAAAACCCTAAACCCTAGAACCCTAGGCCCTAGAGCCTTAAATAATAAATCAAGAACCTTAGAACCCAAAACCTTGGAACCCTAAACCCTAGAAATATAAACCCTAGACCTTCAACCCAAATCCTTACATCATAAATCCTAAACCACAAACCCTAAAACCCTAAATCTTGAATCCTAAACCATGAATACTTAACACAAAACTTGGAACCAAGAACACAAAATCCTAAACATTGAATCCTAAATAGTCAACCCTAAACCTCGAATATTGATTCACAAACCTCAAAGCCCAAACCCAAAACCCAAAATCCCAAACCTCTTGTCCTAAACCCTAAACCCTAAACACTGAGCCCTAAACCTTAAACCCTAAACCTTAAACTCAAAAACCTAAACCTTAAATCCTAAACCTTCAACCCTAAACCATAAACCTTGAATTATAAGAATTAATCATCAAACCTCAAATCCTAAATCCTTAATCCAAAAACTTGAATCATGAACCCTAGATGCTAAATAATGAACTTTGAACATTGAACTCAAAATACTAAACCCTAAACCCTAAATCCTAAACTCAAAACCTCTAACCCTAAACACTAAATCCTAAACCCAAAACCCACCTAGAACTCTGAGTCATGAACCTTGAACATAAAATCCTAAATCTTGAATCCTAAACCTAAAACCTAAACCTTACATATCCCAAACATGAAACCACCAATCCTAAACCTTAAACATTGAATACTAAATGTTGATCCCAAAACCCTTAAAATCCTCAACATATTCTAGAACCCTAAAATCCTAAAACCCTAAACTCAAAACCCCAAAAATTCTCAATCCTAAAGCCTCAAATCATAAATCATAAATCCTAAACCTTTAATAATAAACCTAGAAACCTAAACATTGAAACAAAAACTAGAACCCTAACTGAACAATGAAACCTAAAGCTTTAACCCTTAACCATTACCTCTAAATCCTAAACCCTAAACACCAAACCCAAAACCCCAAAGCTCAAAGCTCAAATCACCATGATTTTACCCTAAACCTATAACTCTAAATCCTGAAGCTTGAACCCAAATCCTTGAATCTTAAGCCTAGAATTGTAATCCCCAAACCTTGAATCCTAAGGCCTAATCTCAAAACCTTGAATCATAAAACTTGAACCCTAAATCCTAAACCTAGTACTTCTAATCTTGAACTTTGAACCCTAAACCATGAATGTGAAGCACTAAACCCTAAACCCTTTATCCCAATCCATAAATCCCTAATCTCAAAATCCAAACCCAAAACCACAAACTGTGAACCTTCCACCATGAACTGCAAACCCAAACCCCAAACCAAAACCTTGAACATTAAATCATAAAACCTTAACCTTGAACCCTAAATCCTAAATCCTAAATCCCAAACCATGAACCATGAATCCTAAACCCATAACCCTAAACCATGAGCAATAAACTTAGAATCTCAAACCTTGAATCGTAAAATCTTGACTTATAACCATCAACCTTAAACCCTGATCATTGAATCCTAAACCTTAAACCATGAAACCCTAAGCTTGAACCCTAAACCCTAAACCCCTAACACTAAATCATAATACCTTATCCTTGAACCCTAAATAATACAATCCTAGAATCTTGAATCATGAATCTTGAACCCTAAACCCTAAATCCTAAAACCCTAAACCTTTAATCATGAACCTAAAACTATAAAACCTAAACCCTGAATCATAGACCCCAGACACTAGAATCTTAAAGTTTAATTCCTAAATTATAAACCGTAATTCCTAGAATCATAAATCCTAAACCCTAAATCAAAAATCCTTAACACTAAACAATAAATACTAAACCCTAAACCTAGATCCTATAATCCTAAACCCTAGAATTCTTGAACACTAAATCCTAAGACCCTCAACCAAAAACTAAAAATACTTGATCCAGATTTCTATACCCAGAACACTAGACCTAAGAACCCTAGAATCCTAAATACTAAAACCATACAATCCTAAACCATAAACTCTAAACAGTAAACTTTGAATCCTAAACCTTGAACCCTAAACCTAGAATCATCAATCCTAAATTGTAAATGCCAAAAACTCTAAACCCTAAAAATCCTAAACCCCTAAAAACACTAAACCCTAAAATCCTAAGCCCTAAACCCTAAATTCTATATCTTAAAATCTTAAACCTTAAACCCTAAATCCTGAACCTTAAAGTATAAACACTAAATCATAAACCCTAAATCCTAAACTGTAAACCATCATCCCATAACCCTAAACCCTAAACCCTAAATCCTAGAATTCTAAACCTTAAACCAAAAAACCCTAGAACCCTAAAACCTAGAATACAAAATCCTATAACCATAAAATCTTGAACCATAAACCTTGAATCCTAAATCCTAAACTCACAATCACCAACCCTAAATCCTAAATACTAAACCATAAGTCTCTACAAACCCTAAACCATGGACCCTAAAACCTAAACCTTGAATCCTGAACCCTTAATACATAACCTAAAACCTAGAACATAGAACCCAGAATCCTAAATCTTGAGCCCTTAATATTCAATCATGAACTTTGAATCCCAAACCCTAGACCTAAACCCCAAAACTCAAATCCTAAACCTCAAATCCCAAACACTGAGTCCTAAACCTTAAATTTAGAATCCTATATAGTAAATCCTAAACCCTAAATCACAAACCCTAAATCCTAAACCATAATCACCAAACCTCAAACCATGAATCCTTAACCAAAAATATTGAATCCTAAACCTTGGAACCTAAACCATCAACTTTGAACCTTGAACTCCAAACACCAAACCCCAAACCCTAAGACTTGAATCTTGAACCCCAAACAATAAACCCTAAACCTTGAATGCCAAATCCTAAACTCTAAACCCATAACCTAAAATCCCAAACCATGAATATTAAATCTTGAACCCTAAAACCTAACCATTAATCATCAAACCCCAAACCCCAAACACAAATTCCAAACATGTAATCCCAAATCCTAAACCCTAAACATTGAACTATAAACCTAAATTGTAAACCTTGAACCCAAAACCATTAATCATAAACATACTCTAGAACCCTAAAATTCTAAAATCCTAAACCCAAAAACCAAAATATCCTCAACCCTTAACCCTCAAACCATAAACCTTAAATCCTAAACCTTTAACCATAAACCTTGAACCCTAAAACTAGAACCTAAAACTCTAAACCCTAAATTTTGAACCTCAAACACTGAACCCCAAACAGTAAACACCAAACCCCAAATGCCAAAACCTTGAACCACTAACACTGGACTATTAAATCCTTGATTTAGATTCCTAAACCCAGAACTCTTAATCCCAAAATCCTAGAATCCTATAACACTAAACCCTAGAATCCTAAATACTAAAACTATACAACCTTAAACCTTGAACCCTAAATGTTGAACCTTGAATCCTAAATCCTAAACCTTAGACCTACAATCATCAATCCTAAACTATAAACCCCCAAAACTATAAACCTTAAAAATAATAAAATAGTAAAAATACTAAACCATAAACACTAAAACCCTAAGCCCTAAAACCTAAATCCCATATCCTAAAATCTTAAACTCTAAACCTGGAATTCTAAAAGTCTAAACCCTAACTCATAAACCATGAACCATAAACACTAAGCATCAAATCCTAAATCCTCAACCCATAAACATAGACCCTAAACCCTACAATTCTAAATTCTAGAACCATAGAACCAAAATATGAGAACCCAGAGACCCTGAATCCTAAATCCTAAACCATAAACCTTGAACCCTAAATCCTAAAACCTAAATCCACAATCATCAAACCTAAATCCTACATCTTAAACACGAAAATTCTATAAACCCTAAAACCCTAAATCCTTAACCCTGAACCCTAGACTCTAAACAGTAAAACCTAAACCCTAAACTGTAAGACTAGAATCATAGAACACTAAACCCTAGAATATAGAAACTGAAACCCTAGAACCGTAAGCCCTAGAGCCCTAAATAATAAACCCATAACCTTAGAACCCAAGACCCTACAAGCTAGAAACCTTAGAAATCTAAATTCTAGACCCTAAACCCAAATCCTTAAATCATAATACTAAAACATAAACAATAGAATTCTAAAATTGTAAATCCTTAATCTTGAATGCTTAATACTTAACCTGAAACATAGAATCCATACCACATAAACATGAACCTTGAACCCTAAATATTCAACCTTGACCCCTGAACCTTGAACCCCAAACCCCAAATCCCAAACCTTGCACCCAAAACCCCAAATGTCAAACACAAGTTCTAAACCTTGAACCATAATCCTTAAAATTAAAACCTTAAATCATAAATTTTGAACACTAAACCCTAAACCACAAACCCTAAATCCTAAACCCTAATCACTAAACCTCAAACCTTGAATCCTGATCCCTGGACCCTAAAACATGAACTTTAAACCTTAAACTCCACACACTGAACCCCAAACCATGAACCATGAACATTGAATGTCAAAACTCAAATGCTAAACCCTGAAGCCCAAACCCCAAATCCTAAATACTTAATCCTAAGTCCAAAACCTTGAATCCTAAATCCTGATCCTTAAACCCTAAAACCTGAACAACAAACCCCAAACACTAAACCTAAATCCAAAACATAAAATCCCATATCTTGAATCCTAAACATTGGACCCTAAACCTTGAACCCTAACAACTAAACCCTAAACCTACACTAGAATACTAAAATCCTAAACCTACAACTCACAAACCCTCAACCATAAACCCTCAAATCATAAACCTTAAATCCTAAATCCTTAATCATAAACCATGAACTATGAAACTAGAACCCTAAACCCTGAACCCTAAACCCTAAATCCTAAATCCCAAACACCAAAGATCAAATTCCAAAGCTCAAAATACAAACCCCAAATCCTAAACTTCTAATTTTAAACCCAAACCTCTAAATCCTAAATCATGAATCCTAATCCTTGAACCTTGAATCCTAAACCTCGAACCCTAAATCAAAACCTGAACTCAAAACCTTAAACCCTAAATATTAAATCCTAACCTTAAAAGACTAAAATCCTAAGTCCATAAACCCTAAAACCAAAAGCACTGAACCCTAGAACTCTAAATGCAAGAATCCTAAATTATAAGCCTAGAATCTTATAATCAAATTCATAGAATTCTTAAAATCCAAAGCCTAGAAATCTAAGCCCTAGACCCTAAACCCTAAATACTAAAATTTTAAAACTTTAAACCATTAACTCCAAATGCTAACCCTTAGCCTTGAAACATAAATCCACAACCTGAAACCCTAAAAACTAAACCCTCAACCTTGAACCCCAAACCCTAAACCTCAAACCTTAAATCTTGAACCTTGAATCTTGAACCCTAAAGCATGAATCCCGAGACCTGAACCTTGAACCCTAAACCTTGAAACTAGAATTCTAAGCCATGAACCATAAACCTTGAACCCTAAGGACTAAACACCAAATCCCAAATGACAAACTCTAAATCCAAAACCTAGAATCAAAAATCCCTATGCTGTAACCCTAAACCCTAAACCCTAAGCCCTTAATCTGGAATCCTAAAGCCTAAATCTTAAATCCTGAATCCTAAACCTTGAATCCTAAATTCTCAATCTAATACCTTAAACCCTAAATCCTTAAATCTTAAAACTTATCCCTAAACCCTAAAACATAAAATCATAAATCCTAAATTTTAAACCATAAAACCTAAACCCTGAATCAAGAATCCTAAACTCTAAATCCTAAACCTTGAACCCTGAGCCTTGAACCCTAAACACTAAACCCTCAATGTTAAACACTAAATCTTGAACCTCAAACCATACACACTTAACTCTAAACCCTTAATTCAAAATCCTGAATCCTAAACACTAAACCCCAAACCTTAAACCTAGAATTCTTAAATCCTAAATCCTTAATCTTGATCTGTAAACCCCAAATCCCAAACCCTGGACCCCAAACACTTAACCCTGAATCTAGAACCTTGAACTTTGAACCTCATCACTTAATCTTAAGCCATGAATCATGAACCCTAAACACTAAACCATGAACATTGAACATGAAACACTAAACACTAAACCCTGAACACTAAAAAAAGAAACATGAACCCTACACCTTAAATCCTAAATCTTAAACCTTGAAACCCTAAAACCTTAAAACCTAATATCCTAAACCATAAGCCCTAAATCATAAACATTAAACCCTAAGCCCAAAACCTCTATTCATGAAGCCTAAACCATAAATATTAAACTTGGAATGTTAAAAACTAAATCCTTAATCCTAAAACGTCAACCTTGAATCCTTAGCTTTGAACCCTGAAGCTTCAACCCTAAGCCCCAAAGTTAGAACTCAAAGCCTGGAACTCAGAATTCTAAATCTTTAACGCTAAACCTTAAACATGGCACTCATATACTTGAACCCCAAACCCCAAATCTTGAACTAGGAATCTTGAACCCCAACCCTCAAATGCTGAACCTAGAACCTTGATTCCAACACCCTAAACAATGAACCTTAAAGCTAAACCTCAAATCCTAATTCCTAAACCATAAAACATTGAACCTTGATCCTTGAATCCTAAATCCTAAACACTAGAACCTGATCCCTAAACCTTGAAACCCAAATCATGAATAATGAATCTTAAATCTAGAACCATGAACCTTGAATAGTAATTCCTAAACCTTAAACCATAAACTCTAAAATCCTTAAACTCTAGACCATAAAACCTTAAATCATGAGCACTAAACCCTAAACTCTAAACCCTAAAACCATAAATCATCAAATCATAAAAGACCCAACACTAAACCATCAATCATAAACCCTAAATTCCTAAAACTTAAACTATGAAACTTAAACTCAAAAAATAAGCCTTGAACCCTCAATCTTTAAATGTCAAACCCCAAACCTTAAACACTAACCACCAAATCCTATACATTGACCCCCAAACCTCAAATCCTGTATCCAGAACCCTAAACTCTAAAACTTGAATACTAATCCTAAATCCTAAACACTAATGCTTGACCCCTGAACCCTAAACCCTGAATGCTAAAAGTAGAACTTAAATCCAAAACCTTGAATCCTATACCATAAATCCTAAATCCTAAATCTTGTATCCTAAAATAATAAAATTTTAAAATCCTAAATACTTAAACCCTAAACACTAATTCTTGAATCCTAAACTATGAAATTGAAACCCAACACACCAAATCATGAACACTTATCCCAAAACCCTAAACCCCAAACCCTCATCCATAAACCTTGAATGTTAATCCTAAACCCTAAACCATAAAATTCTAAAATAATAAATTCTAAATCCTAAGCCATGAATCCTTAATCCTGAACCTTGAACCCTAAAACTTGAATTCTAAACCTTAATTCCTACATTTTAATTCTAAAATATTAAATCTTAAACCCTTAACCCTTGAATCCTAAATGCCTAACTCGAACCCTAAGCCATAAACTATAAATCTTGAACTTAAAACACTAAATCTTAATCACTGAACCTTGAACCATTAACCCTAAAACCCAAATCCTAAACCCTAAACCCAAGACTTGAACCTTGAACCTAGAAATCAAAACCCTTAATCCTTAACTTAGAATCCTAAAACAAGAATCTAAACCTTGGTCCCTATACCCTAAACGCTCAACCTTGAGGCCTAAATCCAAAACCCTAAACCCTAAACCACGAGCCCTAAACCCCAAACCATAAAACCCTAACCTCCAAAACCTAAACCCTAAACCACGAGCCCTAAACCCCAAACCATAAAACCCTAACCTCCAAAACCTAAACCCTAATCCTATAATCTTGAAACATAAACCTTAAAACTTGAGTTCCAAGTCCTGAATTGGAAATCCAAAATCCCAAACCTTGAATCCAAAACCCTAAACTTTGAATCCTTAATCCCAAATCCTAACCCATGACTTGAACCTTGAATCCTTAACCCCAAACACTAAACCCTAATATTGAACCCATAATCCTAAACCTTGAACACTAATCCTTGAATTCTCAACCCTAAATCTTAAACCCTGAATTGCAAATGAAAAACTCTAATCACATAACCCTAGACCTCTATCCCCAAACCCCAAACATAGAAACCTGAAACCTAAGAACTAAACGTTGAACCTTAATTCCTAAACCCTGAATCCTAAATCCTAATCCCTAAAACCTAAAACACTAAAACCATAAAACCATTAACCATAATCCCTAATTCCTAAATCCTAAACCTTGACCCTTGTTCCATGAATTCCAAACCCCAAAACTGTAACTTAGAACCGCAAACCCTAAACCATAAACCATGAACCATGAACATTAAAATCTAAAACCTAAACCCTAAGTTAAAAAACCCTAAAATCATAAAACCATAATCACTAAACCCAAAACCATAAATCTTGAACCCTAAACCCTGAATCCAAAATCCAAAATCCTAAACTCTAAAGCATTAAACCCAAACCCTAAAGACTAAATCCTAAACCTTAGACCCGAAATCCCAAAGATAAAACTATGAATCCCAAACCTTGAAATATGAACCCTAAATTCTAAATATTAAACCCAAATCTTAAACACAAAACCTCAAACCCCAACCCTCGAACACTAATCCCTAAATAACAAATCCTAAACTCTGAATTCTAAACACTAAACTCAAATCCCTTTACCCTAAACCCTAAACCCAGAAATCATAATCCTAAACCCTAAATCTTAAACATTGAACCCTAAAGCCAAATCTATAAATCCTAAACCCTAAACCCTCAAATCTAAATGGTGATCCCCAAACCCCAAAACCCTGAATCTTGAACCTTGAACTCAAAATCCAAAACCCTAATCCCTAAAGCTTCAATTAAGAATCCTAAATCTTAAATCTTTAACACAATTCCCTAAGCCCTAAACCCTAAACCTTGAACCTTAAACCCTAAACTTTGAATCCAAATCCATAAACCTCAAACACTAAAATGTAAACCCTGGATACCAAATCCCAAATCTTGAACCATGATCCTTGAACCTTGAATCTAAACACTGAACACTATACCTTGAAACTTAAACCCCCAACCCACAATCCTAAATCCCAAACCCCTAACATGAAACCCTAAATCCTAAACTCAAAACCTTAAATACTAAACTTTTAACCTTAACCCCTAAACCTTAAACTCTAAACCCTAAACACCAAACACTAACTCCTAAACACTAAACCTTCAACCTCAAACATTAAACCCTAAACTCAAAATCCTAAATCTTAAATCATAAACCCTAAATTCTAAACCTTGAACCATGAACCTAGAACCCTAAATCCTAAACCTGAAACATTGATAACTAAACCCTAAACCTTGAACCCTAATCACTGAACCCTTAATCCTGAACCCTAACTCCTAAAACTTTAACCCTTAATCCTAAACCCCAAATGCCAAACCCTAAATCTAGAATTCATAATCCTAAATCTTAAACCATAAACCCTTAATCCTGATTCCTTAACCCTAAATCTTAAACCCTAAAACATGAATCCTAAACACTAAACCTTGAATTATGAACTCAAAACCTGGAATCTTGATCCTCTAACCATAAACTCTAAACCCCCAATCCTTAAACTTGAACCCCAAACCTTGAACCTTGAACTTGAAATACTAAATCCTAAACATTGAACTCAAAACCCTTAACCCTTTATCCCAAACCCTGAGATCTAAACCCCAAACACTAAACTTGAATCCTAAGCTTGGAATCTTGAATCTTGACCAAACCCCAAACCTTGAACCCTTATCTCTAAACCCTAAACCATAATGCTCGAATCCTAAGTAATGATTCCCAAAACCCTCAAACCCAAACCCTTAACTCCCAATCTTGAACCCTCAACCTCAAACCCCACACCCTGATCCTTGAACCTTGAAACTCAAATCTCAAACCTCTAACCTCTAAGATTTAAGGTTCAATGTCAAGATTTAATATTTATTTTTTAGGATTTAGGATTCTAAGTTTATGATTTAAGATTCAGTGTTCGACATTTGGAATTTAGGGTTTGATATTTAGAGTTAGAGGTTTCGGATTTGAGGTTTTCGGTTTAAGATTGAAGATTCAAAGTTTAGGGTTATCAATTTAGAGTTTAGGTTTCATTCTTCAAGGATCATGGTTTGGAATCTAGGGTTCAGGATTAAGGGTTAAGGGTTTGGGTTTGAGGGTTCAATGTTTAGTGTTTAGGGTTTAAAGCTAAGAGATTAGGGTTGAAGGTTTTAGATTCAAGGTTTAGGATTTAGAATTTTGGGCTCAAGCTTTAGGTTTCTAGGTTTACAATTCTTTGGTTTGGATTTAAGGTTTAGGGTTCAAGCTTTCAAGTTTAGGTTTAAGGATTTAGTGTTTGAGATTTACAGTTTGAAGTTGAAGGTTCAAGGTCCAAGGTTCCAAGATTAGGATTTTGGGTTATGGGTTCAAGGTTCAAGGCTTGCAATTCAGGCTTTGGAATTTAGAGCTCAAGGTTTAGGGTTTAGTGTTTGGGGTTTGGAATTCCTAGTTCAAGATTTAAGGTTCAATGTTTGGAGTTTATGGATTGGGATTTAGGATTTAGAATTAATGGTTTAGGTATCAGACTTTTTAGTTTATGATTCAGGGTTTAGGGTTCAAGGTTTGGGGGTTAGGATTTTATGTTCAGGATTGAAGGTTCAGTGTTTACGATTCATTGTTTAGGATTTAGGATTTATGGTTCAGGATTTAGGATTCTTGTTTTGGGGCTTAGGGCTTGGGATTTAGGGTGTAGGATTCATGGTTCAGGATTTAGGATTTATAATTTAGGCATTATTGTTGAGGGTTAAGAGATCAGGGTTCATGATTTGCAATTCAAAGTTTTGGATTCAGGGCTTTGTTTTTAAGGTTTAAGGTTCCTAATTCAAGATTCAATATTTAGGGATTAGGAATTCAACTTTAGGATTTTAGGTTTGGGTTTCCATGTTTAGAATTTAGGGTTTTGGATTCAAGGATCAAGGTTCATGGTTTAGGGCTTTGGATTTAGGATATGGAATTTTGGATTTAGTGTTTGAGGTTCAAAGTTTAGGATTTGAGGTTTGGTTTTAGGGTTTGGGGTTCAAGGTTTATGGTTTATGGTTTTGGACTTTTGATTTGGAGTTTAGGATTCACGGCCCAAGTTTTAGGGTTCAATGTTTAGGATTCAGTGTTCATGGTTCAATTTTTGATGTTCAAGGTTTACGGATTAGAATTTGGTATTCAAGGTTGAAGATTTTGGGTTAAGGGATCAGGGTTCAACATTTAGATTTCTTTGTAATGAGTTTAAAGATTCATGGTTTAAGATTTGGAATTCCATGTTCAGGGTTATAGGTTCAATCTTCAAGGTTCAAGATTTAGGATTTGAGATTTGGAATTCTAGATTTAGGGTTTGAGATTAAGGTTTAGGAATTAGCATTCAGGATTCCAAGTTTAGTGTTCGTGATTTAGTATTCATAATTTGGACTTTAGGTTTCAAGGTTCAAATTTCTAGGGTTTGGATTTAGGGTTTAAAGTTTGGTGCTTGGGGTTTGTGGTTTTGAGTTGAGGGTGTATGATTTAGAATTTAGGGCATAGGGTTTAGGGCTTAGGATTTTGGATTTAGGACTTGAGGTTTGAGATTTGGGATTTGGAGTTGAGAATTTGTGGATCATTGTACAAGGTTTGAGGTTTATGGTTTATGGTTTGGGGATTGGTGTTTAGGGTTTGAAATTAGAGTTTAAGGTCCATGGTTTAGGGTTTAGAGTTTTGGGTTTAGGATTTAGGGTTTGAGTTTGAAGGTTGAGGATTCATGATTTATGGTTTAGAGATCAAAGTTTAGGGTTTGGGGTCTAGGATTTAGGGTTCAAGGCTTGGGTTAAGGTAATTGGCATTCAAGGTTTGTGGTCAAGGTTTAGAGTTTAGGATTCAAGATTTAGGACTTATGATTCAAGATTCAAAATTTAGAATTTTGGGTTTCAAATTTAGACTTTAGAGTTCAAGATTAGGGATTCAATGTTTAAGGTTTTGGATTTAGGGTTTAAGGTTTGGGGTTTAGGGTTGACAAATAAAGGTTGCATGTTGAGGGTTCCAGGATTAAAGATTTTGGATTAAGGGTTAGAAATTTATGACAAGAATTATAGCTTCATGATCTAGTGTTCAAGAGTTAGGATTCATGTTTTATAGTTTGGGATTCGAGATTCCATGGTCAAAATATAGGGATTAGGGTTCAAGGTTCAGGATTTAGGGTTTATGAATCATCATTCAAGATTCAAGTATTAGGGTTTAGGGTTCAATGTTTAGGATTCAGGATTTAGGGTTCAAAGTTTAGGGTTTAAGGTTTAGGGTTCAAGGTTCAAGATTCTTGATTCTGGGATCTAGGTTCAAGGTTCAAGGTTTTAGCATTTGGGTTTCATGGTTGAGAATTAAAGGTTCAAGATTTAAGGCTTAGGATTCAAGGTTTTGGTTTCTAGGTGCAGGGTTTAGGATTCAATGTTTGGCTTTCATGGTTCAATGTTCAGGATTTAGGATTTAAGGTTTAAAGTATAGGATTCCAAGTTTTGGATTTAGGGTTTAGTGTTTAGGATTTATGGTTTGAGGTTCAAGATTTTGGGTTCAAGGTTCATAATTCATGGTTCCAAGTATAGGATTCATGATTTAGGATTCTATGTTTAGGATTTAGGGTTCAATGTTTGAGATTTGTCATTTAGTGTTCAAGGTTAAAGGTTCTACATTTAGGGTTTAGGATTTGTGGTTTGGTATTATGTGTTTGTAGTTTTTGGTTCAATGTTCAGGGTTTGGAGTTTAGCATTTAGGATTCAACATTCAAGGTACTAGGTTTAGCATTTAAGGTTTGGGGTTTAGGGATGAGGATTTAGGGTTCAAAATTTTGTGTTTATGGTTTAGGATTTTAGGTTCTTTGCTTAAGATTCAAGATTCAATGTTTAGGGTTTGGGCGTATGAATTTAAGGTTTAGGGTTCAAGGATCTAGGTTTAGGATTCAAGATTCAAGGTTTTGGGTTCATGGCTCATGATTTGGTAATTAGAATTTAGGATTTAGGGTTCCAATTTCAGGGTTTAGGGTTTAGTGTTCAAGGCTCAGGTTTTGAGGTTTTAAGTTTATGGTTCTTTGCTCTAGGTTCAAGGTTCAAGGTTTCAGATTTAAGGTTCATGGTTAAGGGTTTACGATTCACAGTTCAAGGTTTAGTATTCAGGGTTTAGGGTTCTAGGTTCTAGGTTTAAGTTTTGGGATGTAGTGTTGATGTTCATGATTTTGTTTTTGATATTCAAGGTTTAGGGCTTATGGTTTAGTATTTAAGGTTCATCATTCAATATTAAGAGTTTAGGATTTAGTTTTATGAGTTTAAGGTTTAGGGTTCAAGGTTTAGGGTTCAGGATTTAGGATTCTATTATTTTGGATTTAGGGTTTATCATTTAGGATTCAGTGTTCAGGATTTGGGTATTAGGGATCTACATTTGGAGTTTAGTGTTTTGGGCTCAACATTCAAGGTTCAGGGTTTAAGATTTAGGATTCAAGGTCTAGGATTTAAGGTTGTAGGTTGACGTATTAGGGTTTAGTCTTCAAGGTTTTACATTTTTTGTTTAGTGTTTAGATATCATGATTAAAGTTTTTGGATTTAGGATTTAGGATTTAGGGTTAAGGGAACATGATTTTGGGTTTGGAGTTCACAGCTTAGGGTTAAGTATTCAAGATTTAAGATTTAGGGTTTAAGGTTTGGAGATTAGGGTTCATGGTTCAGGGTTCTAGATTTTGGATTTGGGGTTCAAGGTTCAAGATTCAAGAGTCATAGTTTAGAATTTAGAATTTAGGATTTCTAGGATTAGATTTTGGGGTTCGTGGTTTAAGGATCGAGGTTTATGATTTAGGGTTCACTATTCATGGTTTGATGCTTAGGTTTTAGGGTTTACATTTTGCAAATGAACATTTGAAATTCATGGTTTAAGGTTTAGAGTTTAGGGTTTGATTTATGAGGTTCAAAGTTTAAGATTTAGGATTATGAGTTTAGGGTTCCAAGTTTGACCTTCAAGGGTTAGGGTTTAGGGATTTAGGGTTTAGTATTTAGGATTCATGGTTTAGGCTTTAGAATTTAAGATTCAGGGTTCTATGTTTAGGATTTAGGATTTAGGATTCTTGATTCCATGTTTAGATTTTGGAGTTCAATATTAAGTGTTTCAAGATTAGGATTGAGGGTTCAATGTTTAAGGTTTAGTGTTTGGAGTTAAGGGTTTAGGGTTAACAATTTTGGGTTTAGGATTCTAGGCTAAGGGTTTGGGGTTCAAGGTTTAGGATTTAGGGTTTATGATTCAAGGTTTAGTGCTTAGTGTTTAGGATTCAAGGTTTACAGTTTAGAATTTTTTTTTTAGTATCTCAGGTTTGGGGCTATGGGTTCATGGTTTGCAATTTGGGTTTCGAGATTTGAGGCTTTGGATTTAGGTTTCAGATTTGGGATTCTAGGTTTGGTGTTTAGGATTCTATATTTGGGATTTAGTGTTTAGGGTTTGGGGTTCAGGGTTTAGTTTTTATGGTCCAATGTTTAGTATTTGGGGTTTAAGCTTTAGGATTCGAGGTTTAGGGTTTAGAGTTCATGTCTTCAAGTTAAAGTTTTACAACTTAGTTTTCAAGGTTCTAGGTTCTAGGTTTAGGGTTATAGGTTTAGTGTTTATGATTTGAGGTTTAGTATTTAGGGTTATGGGTTTAGGATTTGGAGTTTGCGTTAAGAATTCAAGGTCAGAGGTTGAGGGTTTAGGATTCAAGATTTAGTGCTCAAGGTTCAGGGTTTATTATTCATGGTTCAAGGTTTCAAGTTTGGGATTTGGGATTAAGGGTTGAGGTTTCAAGGTTTGGGGTCTCAAGTTTATGGTTTACCATTCAAGGCTCAAGGTTTAGGCTTCTAAATTTAGGATTCATGGTTTAGAGTTCGGGTTTAAGGATTTCAAGTTTAGTATTACGGGTTTTGTGCTTGGGTTAAATGGTTTAGATTTAAAATTTGGGGTTTTGGATTTAGTTTTTAGATTTAGGATTTGTTCTTTAAGGTTCAGGTTTTGAGATTTGGGGTTCAGGGTTTAAGGTTCAATGTTCAAGATTTAGGATTTAGAGTTTTGAGTTCAAGGTTTACTATTCAATGTTAATGATTCAAGTTTTCAAGTTCAAGATTTCAAGTATTGGGTTTAGAATTCAAGGTTTGGAGAAGGTTCTAGGTTAAATATTTAGAGCTATAAGTTTATTGCTTGACATTTAAGATTTGGGATTCATGATTCAGGTTTTGGGATTCAGGGTTCATGGTTCGAGGTTCTAGGTTCAAGTTTTGGGGTTTAGGATTTAGGGATCGACGCTTGAAATTTTGAATTCAGTGTTCAAGTTTCAAGGTTTTGGGTTCAAGATTAAGGGCTAAAGATTAAGGGTTCAATGGTTAGAGTTCATGGTTCAAGGTTAATGGCTTAGGGTTCAAGGTTTTAAGTTTAGGATTCTGGGTTCTGGGTTCTAGTTTCAAGGTTAAGGATCTAGGTTATGAGGATTAACATTTGGGATTTAGTATTTAGGGTTAAAGGTTGAGAGTTTAAGGTTTAGGGTTTTGGATTTATGTTTTAGGAATGAGCATTTGGGATTTATGTATCAGGGTTCAAGGTTCAAGGTTTTGAGTTCAGGATTTAGAGTTCAAGGTTCTAGATTCTCTATTTAGGGTCATGTCCCTCCAACCCCTCAGGTTCACCCAGGTGCAAGCACCTCCTCCAGAAACATCAGCACTGGTTCATGTTCCTTCTCCAAGCGACCAGCAAATCAACGCACTCCCTCTCGCTATAATCCCCGCTGCAGCTGTCGACCCATCCTCGCAAGCACCACCCCCACACAATAACATGGGAGCAACCTTCTCACCTCAAGTGATAGGAATGCCACATGTGATACCGGCATGCACGTCCGCCCACTACATCCCCCACATCCAAACGCATGGACCCTCTTCCACTGCCGTAACCCAACAGGGAGTTCCTTCACAAAACGTAGCTGGACAATGGGTAGAAATGGGTGTCCAATCACATCAACCTCTTCACCACAACGTGCCCCTTCACACGACTCCAGCAGCCAACATTCCCCAAGTACAGCCACAACCACAGCAACAACAACCTCTCACCTATAACATGCCATCCTTAGTGCCACCCGCTATGAACATTCCACAAATACAACCGCCGACTGCACAGCTTTCAACCTTCCAGCCTACTATCCAACAATCCAATCTGTACAATATACCACATCCCCAAGTGGCCATCTCGCCTAGCGCTCAAGACTGGGTGGATGCTAAGAAGCTAATGCAGGAATTAACTGATGAGGTCAAATACCTCAAAACAGCTACTGACGGAGAGTTGAAGGTAGTGAACTTTTACCACGATGACCCCATCAACTCTTCTATCCCACCCCTAACTTTGCCCAAAGGAATATCGTTGCCAACACTATCTAAATATAACAGGGAAACAGACCCCAACGCACACTTAATAACATTTAGATTAGAATGCGCATTACTCCAGGCATAGTCCCATGCCATTTTGTGAGTGTTCCCTATGTCCCTAGTAGGGAGAGCGCTTGATTGGTATCGGGCCTTGCCGAGGAATTCTATATTTTCCTTGGAAGAGTTGTTACATCAGTTCATGACCAAGTTCAAATATAACTTGA